>JALIZH010030595.1:0-34762 GCA_030522465.1 Rhipicephalus appendiculatus | reverse complement strand
CAGCTCGACACTTAACGCGCTGCTCAACCAAAAACGACGCACGAAACGTATTCACAGGTACAGAAGAGCGCGAACTAACAAGTGTCACAGTTGTTACTTCGCTGTGTTTGAAAAGCGTGCTCTTTTCGCAAACGGGGGACTGCAGCGAGCGATGGGACCTTCGCGCGCCCGTTAACTACAACGCTATCGTTCCGCCGAAAGCCCCATTCTCCGCCACCGCGAGATAAGCGCGCGCGCCCACGGGCATCTACCTCCCCCCCTCCCCCCCCCCCCCCCACTTTCGGGCGAAGTGCGCGCCAGAGAGCTAGGAGCGCCTGAGGGCGCGCGTCGCGACGAATGCCGGGGCGCCCAGCTAAGCCCCGCCGAGCGCGGCCTTTGCGCCATCTCGCTGGTAATGCTGAAAACACGCTGAAAACTCGCTGTATATAAATAGCTCGCCGTTTGAACGTTGAAGCACGTTCGCCTTCGTGGCTTAGCGGTTAGCGCGCGCTGCAGAGCGAGAGGTCCCTGGTTCGATGCCGCGCGTCGGAAACATTGTTCTGAATTATTTTTCTTTGAGGTTTTTATAAATATATAGATACATATACATATACGGGACATGACGGCGACGCCGACGGTGAAAACCGTCCATAAAATTGCTATCGCAATAAAACTGCTCCCCCTCCCACCCACTCCCCCCCCCCCCCCCTTTTTTTTCTTTGTTTGTGACGCCGCGCTGGTCCTATTGCATGTTACAAAGTTATTACCTGCTCCTGTATACCCTGCACATTTCTATATCACCTCCACGGTAGTCTGGTGGTTACGGTGCTCGACTGCTGACCCGAAGGTCGCGGGATCGAATGCCAGCAACAGCGGCCGCATTTCTTTGGAGACCAAATGCTAGAGGCCCGTGTACTTAGATTTTGGTGCTCGTTAAAGAACCCCGGGTGGTCTTCTTTAACATGCGCTTTATCCTTTAAGTTGTGTTATTATCCACTGAGAGGGAAGGAAATATGTCACGCCGCAATGCGACTTAAAATGTGTTAACTTGTGTTAACTCGAAATTAATTCTAAGCGTAACAAGAGCGCACAGCTGCTCTTTTGATATATAAGGTTTCATATTTACACTTCGAATTGTGCGCCCTAACCACTTTACAAAGTCCTTGCGGATGAATTTCCAACATGTGTGAAACAGCAAAAGACTGTAGACATATACGAAAACAATTGTTTAAATCTATAACCCTGTTCTTCAAAGGTCTTCCGACCTGGTCTTGGCGTGCGGATAGTTTGCATTTGCTCGCACGTATCGCGCGTCAGAAAGTTGTGTCTCTCAAAACATATTTTTCAGAACCAGAGCCCGTAGCAGCTGCATTTGACTCGTCATGAACACCTGACGTTGATTCGAACAAAGAAAATATAGATATGAACTTTATCGAGTGACACCGAACAGACGTGAAAGTAAACAGCTTTCCGCATTGCGCGCATTCCACCCGCTGACGGTATCAATTGCCCCATTTAGGTGCACGCTGAAACTGCGTGCGCAGTCCGGTGCTATAACACTACACGGAATGGAATTGCGCATCAAGGAAACCTCGTGTTTCCTTGATGCGCAATTCCGTGTAGTGCTATAATTCCATTCCGTGTAGTGATATAACACTACACGGAATGGAATTGCGCATCAAGGAAACCTCGTGTTTCAGGTTTTTGAAGGCCAACTTTAGTAATAAATAATTTATGGGGTTTAACGTCCCAAAACCACGATACGAATATGAGAGACGCCGTAGTAGAGGGCTCCGGAAATTTCGACCGCCGGGGGGTTTTTTAACGTCCACCTAAATCTAGGCACACGGGCGTCGCGCATTTTCGCCTCCATTGAGAACGCAGCCGCCGCGGCCGGGATTCGATCCCGTTGTTGCGGGTCAGCAGTCGAGCACCATAACCACTAGACCACCGTGGCGGGTTGAAGGGCATTTTCTTGAGTCGCCAGCATTTAGGGCTCATACAGATTATTATTCATTTATTTATTTGATTTGGATACACAGAAAACACGAAAACACAGAGGGAGGGAACAGGCTGAAACTGCCACCTAAGTGGGCACAACGCCTGCCTGCGCCTTCGAGAAGGGGTAACATCGAGGAAAAGAGGAGGGAAGGAAAGGAAAGTTTTCATGTGCCATACTCGGCGACAACTTTTCTTGACAGCACTGTGGAAGCTACAGAACCAAAGCGCATGCGTGCTACCACGCCAAACAAATAGTACTTAAGTTTACCGATAATTTTCTCAATTGCCTTGCTGAAATAAATACTGCTTTATTTATTATGAGACTGAAGCAGTTGCGGGAAATTGAAGGTGAAATACAGTTATTGTTCACCTTCCAAGAATGCTTTCCTTTTCTTTCCATTTCTTAGGCAGCACCATCTTTTGAGCCCACCCGTTTTCCAAGGAAACATGGCGTCCGTGACGTCAGTGTGCGGCCGCAAACGCGCCGTGTAGTTCTCCAAGAAAAATATACTCGTAATAGGACACTAAAATAGGACACTGAACAATCGAAATGTTTCTCCCATTCATAATTTTCATGTACATGTTTTTCTAAACGTGTTAACGATGTGAGCGAGCAAAACCGAAACCAGCCGCAAGCTGCCATGCTACTTGCGGAGCAACACGAATTTGCGGAAGCCCCCCCTCCGTAGCCTTCGCTCCAATGTCAAGATAAGTTGTTGCCGAGTGTAGTCGAGGCGCATGCGTAGGGCTTCCCCTTCCCCTCATATTTTTATGTTTTCTCCCTTTCCAAGGAAGCGTACATATTTGTTCACACGAAATAAACGCTCATGTAGTTAGCCAGCGTAAAGTCCTGTCTGTCTTTCTATAGTCGGTGACAGCCTAAGAATAAATATAGGCTCCGCCCACGAGGCCGCATTGCCCTTATTTTTCATGCTTCCGCCGTGTTGCTACTTCACGCTGCGGAAACGACGGAACGCGATAAAGCGTTGCAAAACACTTAGAGCTGCTGCCGCTTCGGTGCACGTTAAACGTGGCACAATCACAAACTTCAACTGCATCGAATGACGACCTGCGAGGATGATGCTGTGTACGTGTGGATAACAGTTGAATTTTTTATTGGTTCGTCCTAACCATTACGTCATAGAAAAGGTCAGCTCTAGTTGGACGCCCATAACACAAATGGATAGCGGTACACTTTACTTTTTATTCTTGGCGTGTCACCGACTGTAGTGCCGTGTACGCGCGCTGTTTCTTACGATGTAACGGAGTGGTTTGACATACGCAAGTTTTTGCAGAACGCGTCCGCTATTTGCATCTATGAAGTGTACAATCATCTCTCCAATAACGCTGCCACTTGCTATAGAAAAAAAAAAAGATTAAGACGCAAATAGTAAGAACGAGAAAATTATTGCTCTATGAAGAGATTTCTATGTGAGGCGCATACAGAATGTGAAGTTGGTGCAGAAGTGAAAACAAAACAAATACGTGCGCGAAAAATTATATAAACAGAATATTGTGACGGGCACTTCAGAGGTTAAATAATGTATCGATGTGATTGCCCCGCATATATTAAGCGATAACTGCAGCTTTTCCTTAAGCTACCGTTCTCCGAGCCAAACGAGAAGAAAGTCCTCGCGTGATGGTCTGTAAGCGTTATCATTGTGCGTGATCTTCGCGACGGCAGCTGTGCACACATTGCTTATAAAGCAGCCGTTGAAAAACAGGGGAAAAGGGTGCCCCGAGTCAAGGACCAATTGGTGTTTTGCGTACGCGTCTCGGTCGTCTTGCGGTGAATTCCCACCGGCTTTTGTCGCTTGACTCTTGTCATGGCTGTTGCTAGCTGCTTACCATTGACATCAACCACAACCGCTATCTATCACCGTCTTCCATCATGGTAATCAGACCACCCTTGCCCTGGTCAGGCGCCTGCTTGATCCCACGCGAGGGAGAAAGGGCGGGCAAACATTCAAAATATCCCGTGTGACATCTTCGGCCTTGAACTGTTTACAATTCTGCGTTGCGATGAATAACAGCCTCAGAAAATGCGCATGGGTTATTTTTAGCGACTCGCAAGCCTCCCGCGCACCGCTACAAAACGATAATGGAAATTCTTTTAACTTTATGTTGCCGTTGAGACTCTCAAATAACACACCTTACGAAGTGCGATGAACCACATAATTGAATTGCCATGAATACCAGGGCACTGAAATATTCCTGATGCAATATACCTGCAAAACATACATATGTGCTGTCAAGAGTTGGAGATGGAACTCAACGCTGAAAATAAAAACGGTCTTTATGAATATGAGCAGAAGGAAGAACATTTCATTTTTTTTTATGAGCAGAAAAAAGAACATTTCATTTTTTTCGTATAGTCTTCGATCACAAGGATTAATGAAGGTAACTCATAACAAATACCTCGGTGTCACGATAACTAATACACTCTGTTGGAACGCTCATATTTCGAACATTTGCACATCCGCGTTTCGTAAGCTATGCTTTTTGCGACACAAGTTAAAGCACAGACCACCTGACGTCAAACTGCTAGCATATTCATCCATTATAAGACCCAAGCTCGAGTACGCGTCCATTGCCTGGGACCCTCATACTAAACTAAGTATAGAAGCACTGGAGATTATCCAACGAAAAATCATCAAAATTTATTTATTCTAAATGTTGTCAAACTGACTCTCCGACTCAACTAATGAATTATTATGGAATAAAAACATTACAATTACGAGGCAAAATTGACAGAATAAAATTTCTCTTCCATTTGAAACATCGCTATTTATTACTCAATCCTGCACCTTACGTAACGCCACTGACATCACGAACTACAAGGCATCGGCATGAAGAATCACTAGCACCATATAGCACCAAAACTAACCTTTTCAAGTTCTCGTTTTAGTAAAAATTGTGTTACTTTGTGAACGCCTGTACGTGTATTGCGGTGTGTGTAATTGCTTATATTCTATGCTCTGCTATGTGTTACAAGTTATACAAAATATTTGGTTCTATACAGGTACACGTAAACTCATTTTTCTTACCGGGGCGATGTTATCCCTCTTGGAGTTGATACTAAACCTCATGGCGACGCCACGGCGACGGAAAAAAATGCGCCTGGAGTGACAACAAGATTGCTATCGCAAAAAAAAAAAAAAAAGTTAAATTGACTGACAACTGATTGTTCTCGAGCCATTTTTTTTTTAATGGCGTGACATAAAGCTCACCCTTCGTAGTGTTTGTAGCTGCAGTAGTTGATCCCAAAATTACGTAGTTGTTTTACAAACAGTATTTTTCGATCTGAAAGGCTCTAATCACGCACGTACCTTTCCTCCAGCAACGCTGAGAATTCATAGCGAAGCCGCCAGCCCTTCTCGCGATTTGTGAAAGCTGTCGTCGTTCTGCTTTCGCAGGAGCTCCTGGAGCTATGCTTATCCACCTTTATTTTGAGCTTTTCAACTATTTTTGAAAAGATCAAGCTGTTACAATGAAGCGATGTGGCATTATACACCTTCCCTGTATTTTTACCGCTTTGTATGCGCCTGCGCCCAAGATTGCCTGCGCCTGTGTCATGGGTGGCTTGTCTCGGCGTCGTTACTCTCTCGATACACGAGCCAAGCCAAGTCATCGAAAACGTCACTACGCATATACACGGCCGCGGCGATTAGCAGTGCTCGTCGTTTCTGAAACGAAGTGTAGGTAGCAAAACTATGTCACTCCAAAATCTTAGCGACCAGGAAACTGCGTGCACGCTTGCATGAGCACGCTGAAAAGTTGCTCAAGACGCGCTGACGAGCATGGGATCATTACGTCACGTGAAAGCAGCACCACTTTAATGCACACTACTAACTCAGGCCTTTATGTACATTGTTATGGAGTAATATCTTTTAATATACAGAAACGAACAATATTTCAATACTAAGAAAAAAAATGGTCGACCGCGTGCAGCAATCAACAGTCACGTGGCCGGGCACATCAAATCGTTCATTCTTTTGCTGCCAGAGGCGCCACAGGTCATTTTTCGCGACTTTCAATGACGAAATAAAAATATAAATCCACCTCTCACAAAAAAAAAAAAAAAGAAAAAAAAGAAAAAGGGGTTGGTTTCAGTCAATGCGACGGACAATCTTTTCATCAGTGGAGTCACGTCATTTCATGTTCCGGGCAGTTATCGGTCGCTTTAAGGCAGCATCGCACTAGTCGCGCTAAACCTGAAGGAAGTGCGGAATTGGGCGGCCTTCTTTAATTCTCTTTATTTTTCTCTTTCATTCTTCCTGTCTTTGTTTCTTTATCTCTCACCTCTCTGTTTCTTCTGTCTTTTTTTCTTCTGTTTATCTCTATTTCTGTATTTCTATCTCTTTCTCTCTCCTTGTCTCTCTTCGAATCTTTCTCTTTCTGGCGTTTTTCTCTCTCTATATTTTAATGCTATCCATTATTCTCCTCCTCCCCGTTTCTCTCCTCACCTTTTCTTCCCTTTCCCACCATCCTTGCTGCACTGTACTACACAAGGCTACGATGTGCACTGCAAGCGTGCCTGGATAGCCGAGTAGTTAGGACGCTCGCCTTATGATCGTGGGTACGCGGGTTCGAATCCCGCTTCCGAAGAAACTATTTTCCGCGAAAGATTTCTCTTTCTCTTTGTTGCTGTCTCTTTCTCTATTTCTTTCTCTCTCTGTACTCGTTCCCTCACCCATCAATGTTATTGCATCCCACGCCGGGCAGATCGGCGCACGTATCGTGGTAGCGAAGAAGACTGAGAGGCAGAAGAGGCTGGTTCACGATGATGATAATTTCTGTTCGCACTACCCGACGCAACGAAAAGCTTAAACAGGTCCACTGTTAAAATGCGCTTTGCTTTACGCAAGCAAGTCTCATGAAGTATTAAAAGTACGGAGTACTTGAGGGTCCCGGCCTGTCGTCCACCGTCTCATGTCACATGGTCACGCAGAGGTCAATAAAGTCAATACAGGCCTAAAACAAGGCTAATTATTTTCAAAACCAGTGCAAAATAAACTAACAAGGCCTAAAATAATACAAACTATAGAAATAACCTAGAATTAATCGCAATATTTTACCTAAAATTACTAAAAACGCCTCTGAAGCATCCGGCTGATACCCGCGCAAAGGAGGGCGCCACCGGCTCGGCAAACGCGCGATTGTAGAGGGAATCGCTGGGTTGCCCTGTGCTACGCGTTTCCTCAGCTTTTACGGTAGTCTAGCTGCATTAAGCGCGGGATTTAGAACATACGCCAGGGCCTACACAAGAACGACATTAGCATATGATTTCGCGCGGAAATTTTTTTTTTAATATACATAAAACTTAACGCGCGCTTAACCTTGATTCGGCTAGTTCTGTTTATAGTTCTTAAGTTCACTACTCTCAACTTCGGTGTTGTATAAGTTATCACTCGCTATAGAAAGCCGTACTGGATTTGCAGTCGAATTATAATTCCTCAGTAGATGCAGTATTGAAGGTGCTTATGGTTGTAGGGGTCATTTAAATGGATAGATATTTATACGGACAGGCTTAATAGAATTCTTTCCTTACACTAAAATCTGAAAATGTCACCGCTCTGCAGAGTGAGCGTGCGTGCCTCGTCGTTGCGGTTGGCTTTCGCAAGTGAACTATTCGGTGATTCATTACTGTCCTTGCTTCTTACCGCTACTAAGTTGCCAGGCGCATTTATAACACGAGTGTGCCCATTTGACTCACAAAACTGCGTCATGAAATAGCAATCTTAAGGGAGTTCGCAACCGGTAGGTTTAATTATTCGACCTCGAAAGCGACAAGATTCCACGGTCAATGTTTACACGAAGAGTTGTGCGCGGCTGCCATCTGCAAACGAACTAATCCATTCTTACGGGAAGACCAGAGAGCCAGGAAAGTTTTAGTTTTCTTACGTGCTTTATATTACCTTTATATTACTCCTTGGGGTGCGCGAATATTCCGAGTTTTGAATTCGAATCGAATAATGCTTCATGGAATAATTCGATTCGAAATAGCCAGTATTCGAAGTTTCGAATAATTCGCCTGGACGAATATTTAAAGCGCGACAAAGGCCAATGGTGCAACTTGGTTAGGGTGGGGTGGCTAAAAGCTAACGCTAACGTCGTTACAGAAGGCTTTCCGTTGAAACGTTCACCGATGTGCTGGTTCAAAAATGAGAGCATTGTCATTCCAAAGGAGATTATGTTATTTCCGCACGTCATGGCTCCAGCAGAAAAGGTCAGAGAACAGTCTGGGAGACTGTTGAACTGCTAGCGTCCAAAAATAACCAGCACTGAGCTCAGACCTTATAGTCAAGAGGTTCAAAAGTACTTGAATGAGCTCCTGACCCTAAGAAATGATGATCCTTTGAAATAGTGGGAAGCGCATAGAGCTGCCCTTTATCCAGGTATTTTCAAAATTGCTTCGCGATACCTGCCCATCCCTTCTACTGAGGCGCCCACTGAGCGCATGTTTTGAACTGCAGGAAACAGCGTAACTTGACGGGGAGAAAGTTTGAAGCAGGGTCATGTGGAACAGCTTGTGTTCCTGCATGACAATTTGTAGTCATGCAGAAATTTGTATTCATGTCATGTAGACAGCGGTGGCAGTCACTCACCGCGTTATGTGCTCGAGGACATGAACAGATTGCAATTTCTTTGTTCTTTCTTTCATTTTTCAACAAAATCATTGGTATTCGATATTCGACATTTTTGGCCACTATTCGGCAATATTCTATTCGAATTCGATTCGAGATGAAATTTCACTATTCGCACACCCCTAATTACTCCATTATGAGTACAACACTTCCAAAGAGGCAAAAAATGAAAGCCCACAAATGCTTGCAAATATAGCACGCAAAGGGACAGGCTTTAGCAATTAAAACTGTTTGCTGATTGCACAATGAAAAGCAACGAAGCATGTAACTGTAAACCACTCCCGAATGTGTATTTCAGAGACAAAAGTAAAAACGGATTCGTGCAACTGCCATTGATTGGTGATTTGCGGCCTTACAGTATAATATTTAAATGCAAAAAATATGCTAAAATAGGCTGCACTAGATTTGGCTATCCCAAGATACAAGCATTGTCACAAAAAAAAGAAAAGAAAAGAAAGAAAAGCAAAATAATAAAGAAAGCGCTATACAGACATGAACGTCAGCACACAAGGGTTGTTTTGACGGGAAGTACAAAACGTACCCACCAATTAAATATGCACGCCTCCACGGTCGAGCTGCACTTTGCTGAATAGTCGTAAAAAAGGTTCTACTTGAACTAACAATTAAAAACAAAACAAACTAAACGACGTTATGTACCGTGATTGCATGTATAAACGCGGTTTGTCTCTCCTTGTACAACGGAGCACAATTTACGTACGTCGCAACAGACAGTCAGTGCAAGATGCAGTTATACCGCGGGCTTAGAACATTACTGTAATTTGCGCAAAACATTTCATTCACAGGCCTATTTCACCCTCTGTGGGCCATCTCAGGCAAACGTCCTGAAATAGCTCGTTGAAGCTATTCGCCGGAGAAGCACTCGAGGTACCGCGCTATTCGAAGTCGTTGATACGTGACGCGCTAGCGTGGGAAGTACACACACAACGCACGAGTGGATGATAAACGCTAGATTTTATTCGTGTATGTTTCTGTTTTGTGACGAAAGTGCAAAACGGCGTGGCTTTCCAGAGGGCGAAAACAAAAGAGAGCACTGAGACGTCAAGGTCACCCAAACGGGGGGTCCCAGCTTTCCCGGCTGGGAAGAGCGCACGGGGCTCGGACCCCATAGCGTCCCCGTTTCCGGAGACCTTGTTTTGTTGCGCTAACAATTGAAAGCACGTGCGAACACGCGCATGACATATCGCAGCATGGCGCACCAAAACCAGGCTCGTAGCCAGGAATTTTTTTCGGGAGGGTGGGCGCCTGATGAAGGCCATGACTATTTGAGGAAGGAGGAGGAGGAGGAATAAACGTTTATTGCACGAAACGGTATCGCGGTGCAAACCCCGCGTCTACCCTAGGTGGGAGGTCTCCTCATTCCAGGAACCCTCTGGCTTTCGCTGCCTCCTTGGCCCTGGCGACGAGACGTCGTTGTTCGTCCAGGTCCTCCGAGGCGAGCTTGGCCTCCCACGTTTCGATGAGGTGTTCGTGTGCTTGAAAACACATTTTTTTCATTATTTCATTTTCAGTGGAACAACCCCCCTCCATCTAAATTTCGAATGGAGGGGGGGCCGCCCTTTCCTTCCCTGGCTACGGGTCTGACCGTAACAATGCCCTCTGGTACACTACGCGGTTGCTGTGGGCGGAACGGCAGTCGATAACCAGAGTTCGTATGCTGCGCGTGTTTCTCTGGACAATATTGTACGCCGTACAATGACATCTGCTTATGTCGCTGTGAAGCGTACAATTGTTGTCCAGAGCACGTAAATCACCGAAAATTTTTAACACCTGACAGGGTCATTTGCTCGAAATACACCAAACACTGGATTGCTATCAGAATGAATTTTGTGATAACCCTAAGCTTATTATTATGCTTTTCTTACATGGACTGAGCCACCGTCAGTATACCGTGTTCCTGCTAACGTTAACAAGACTAATAAAACTTGTTGCTGGGCTAGTTGGTGCGTATTTAAAATATAAGAAAGCCTTAGAGCGTCAAGAAAAGAAAACGAGCCCTGTAGTGATCCTCTACTTTAAGAAGGTTGCTTCAAGGTTTGGCGTTCCCGTAGTCTTTTCAGCGCCATGTAAATTATCTAGCGTTTGGAGGCGCGTAATGAATACTGGTGATCCAAAACGTCGCTGCGATATAAAGCATGTGCATCCTTTTGGGGAGTGTTGTGTAGGTGTGGTGGACATGATTCCGTTAATCTGCGGTAACGTATGCATCGGCCAAACAGGCCGATGTATTAATGTTCGCTTACAGGAGCACGCGCATATATATAAAAAAAAAAAAAAAAAGGGACGAGTTCACACCTGCCGTTTCATTGTGTGGATGAGTATCCGTCTTTTTTTTTCGACTAAGATATCAAAGCGAAGTCGTGACGCAGTTGCAAGAGAACTGGCTGAGGCTTACTTCATGAAAGTGTTGGGCAGTATAGGTGTGTTAGCGTACCATCGATCGTTTTGCACAACAGAGATTTTTTTTTTTTTTTTTTTTTTGCAAGATCGCTTTTGATTTTGGCCCTCTGCGCATGTGCGTACTGCTATATTTAGTATATTGGGTATTCTTTCGAAAATGAATCAGTTGATAGTGTGCGCTTGTACCTGTTGCCTCGTCTATGTCTTTGACTCGTGTTGCGCCACTTTCCTATATTTTAAAGGACCCCGCAACTACCTCTGAAAATACGAAGAAGCGCGTTATCCTCTCCCGGTGTTTCCCGTCTTTGTAGCACAATTCGTGACGCCAGCAGTTTGTTCACGTGACGTCAGGATGAAATAAGCTCTCGATTGGTCGATATACGAGAGACATCTGTTGTGTATTGTCTCCTACCCTGCTTTGCCATGCAGTCGCATGCCCTTTCTGACTTGTCTCACACGACTATCGTGCGCGATAAACTGATTTCACTTCGTTTTCTGCATCTGCGAGTGCACAAGCGGAGATAGCAGCGTGTAGACGAAAAACGCGATATCCTTATTGCCTCAACGCTTTGCGCTGACATTCCACGCGTTTTATGAAGAAATAAGTGACGAGGAGGAGATAGCCCCTGTTGGAAGGGCAGCGAAGGCGAGACAGAAACTACTCTATCGTTTTTAAGCTCGGTGTGGTTTAGGGGCCCTTTAACGTTAATCAGGTTCAATGAAAAAAAAAAAAAAACTTGGAGGACGCTTGAGCTTGGCATTCAAGAGTGGAACGCGACTGTGTAATTAAGACCCGTTCGCATCGCCTTCTCAATCGGCAGCCTGGCTTCGCTTCTCAGTGGACACCTCGACCGTGCCGCAAGGAAAGAAACGTCTGTGCGCGTGTAAATTGGCCGTTTCAAACAAACCTAGAATTCCTGCTCCAAGCACAGTTGCGAAGCGCCCGCTACGCCATAATTCTTCATTTTGCGAATTGGCGAAGTATACCTATACTACGCGTCCGTAAGGCAACGCACGCACCTGCGCAGCTGCGCACGTTGATGACGCCGTTGCTGATAATGATGATTCATTCACCGTAAGCAGATATCATAATCGAAGTCATTATGTCATGCTTTCGTCAATGAAAATCTCGGAATTCGAATTTGGCGCAAGTGATAGAATTTCGAATTATATTTCTCTGTTTGGTCAGGCTAACCATAACGGCGAATTAAAACTTCTTAAAGAGAAAGGCATACCTCTGTGTCATACGTGTAGAGGCTTTGATAACAAGATGCTCCCCCATTTTTTTTACCACAATGGACAGACGAACACGATTCGCTGCACGCATTCCTACAAACGTGAAGGCTGCCGCATAGAAGACGTTGGCACAAAATTGTTATTACGAGAGAGAATGTGGGAGCTGCGAGCGCCCGGCACAATTATCATAAGTATGAGGATCGCCGACTTACTTAGCCAAGGTCACGTTGCTTTCGGGATAATTATTGAGTGGCAATCTAAAGGCAGCAGACATTGCCGGCCAGGCAAGTGCACTCGTAAATGTCGTTTCTTTCCGCGCCCTTGGAAGTTTATCACGCACCACTGAGGCGTACCGTCGACATGTTGTGTTTTGGTTCATATATAGACGACCCCAGACGGGAGAGATCAGGCGACGGGCTGGTTACCAGCTCGGAATGCCTCTCTATTGACGTTTTCGCCAACCACACAGCGGCTCGTCGATCAAGGGACTTTATCAGGCCGCTCGCGTAGCACGTGTCAGCCGCAGGCAGTAGCCATGTGGCTACCGCTAGATGTGTGTCCGCGCACCTTCCTTTAGGATGCGAAGCACCTTAGGGGCTAGACTCGTCGGCGTCTCCTGTCGTCACGGCGTGTCAAGTAGTCACGGTCCATCATAAAAACGGATATGCGCCACAATGGGTAAGTCCCACTATTAGCCACGGGTTCATTAAAAATGAAGAAGGCAACAGGTAGACCAGCAAACAACCGACGACGTTAGTGGAGAAGAAGCACCCTTCCCTACATGCCGTAGGGAACTGAAACCGGGCATATATAAGGAAGAAGAAGAAGAAGAAGAAGAAGAAGAAGAAGAAGAAGAAGAAGAAGAAGAAGAAGAACCTAAGGGTAAGCTGCATTCCGACGCAGTTTTCCGACGGCGTTAGTGGAGAAGAAACACTTCTTCCCTACATGCCGAACTGAACCCGGGCATATATAAGGAAGAAGAAGAAGAAGAAGAAGAAGAAGAAGAAGAAGAAGAAGAAGAAGAAGAAGAACCTAAGGGTAAGCTGCATTCCGACGCAGTTTTCCGACGGCGTTAGTGGAGCGCAACACCCTTCCCTACATGCCCGGTTTCAGGCTTGGCACCACCGGTGCCTCATCAGAGAAATCTCTCTCAAAACAGTGCATGCTTCACCCCTCCCCAGGTTTCACGTAAGTGGAGCTGAAACACCCTTCCCTACATGCTTCGCCCCTCCCCAGTTTGTGTGTCAGCGTACGCACCTTTAGTAAGCCATAGTTCGTTCTGGAACTGGAGCGGTAAATAACAGAATGATCCTACTTTAATCGTATTCCTTTTGCGCTTCGCCAGTAGTCCAAGTGTTATCACTCGGATTGATGAGTTTTGGAGAGAGTGTGATAAAAGAGTAATGTAATCTATCAGAAGGTATATTTATATTATCCTCCTGAGACACGGATATACGCCATGAGCCTAACAAATATTTAAGATCATGTGTCAGTCAATCTGCTCAAATGTTGAGGGCAATGGTATGATTGCGTCATTTTCATGCATGTTCATGTACATCTGAGTTTACATTCGGAACTTAACAGTTTCTTAACTTATTCTGTAAAGCGCCGAAGCCCATACGGCAGTACATAATTTACGAGCTGTCTCAGAAAGTTACGCCAGTCCCCATTTACTATGGGATATCGCCATTAACTGCAAGTGCCAGATTGGCATATAAGAGGCTTCATGCTATGAACCAATTGTTTCGCGAGGTGTTGTGACTAGGCAACCAAGTGGTCTGCGATATAACTTTTTTTTTTCTCAGCGCCTGTTGTGAATATTGGTGAGCAAAAAGTATA
Organism: Rhipicephalus appendiculatus; assembly: GCA_030522465.1. Taxonomy (NCBI): domain Eukaryota; kingdom Metazoa; phylum Arthropoda; class Arachnida; order Ixodida; family Ixodidae; genus Rhipicephalus; species Rhipicephalus appendiculatus. The sequence goes on along the minus strand of JALIZH010030595.1, from coordinate 20,642 downwards.
ATTTGAACTCGGATCCCTTTTTTAATAATCCTCAACACTGGCCACCCTGTGTGTGTGTATGTATGTATGTATGTATGTATGTATGTATGTATGTATGTATGTATGTATGTATGTATGTATGTATGTATGTATGTATGTATGTATGTATGTATGTATGTATGTATGTATGTATGTATGTATGTATGTATGTATGTATGTATGTATGTATGTATGTATGTATGTATGTATGTTGCTGATGTGAAACATTCAGGAATCATACACTACTTTAAAGTGCCACGGCATTACAGCCCCTTCAGTCCCAAGAAAAGAATTTCAGCTCAAATTATTTCAAACTTCTTTATTTTGGTCTTTAGTATACAAGAAAACGGCAAAAAATTAATTTCGGATAAGCAATGAAAAAAAACTTGCTAAATTTGGCTGTCCCCAAACGGGGCATTTGGGTCCTAACAGGTGCGGATGCCCACAAAGCAGTTTCTATTCTAAAGGCAAAGGAAAACACCCCGATTTGAGCAATTCACTCAATATTTATGTCCACACTGCGTTTCCGCATTTCCTACATCATCCACGCTTTGGGTGTTCAGGTGAGTGTCCTGACATGTCATATCTCGCGTTGTCGGGGGGTAGCAGAGTGATCTTGAGCCTCTGTCGGCCAGTCGGCCTTTCTTCTCTTTCGTTTTCTTCTTCACTTCCCCTTCCTTTGTGTTTTCTGTTGGACACAGCGGCTGGTACGGGAATTAAGGATGTTGCAGTGTTCGTTTTATACTTTGAGCTCAGCTCATGTCTGAGTTTTCGAGATCATTGCTTGCTCTCATATTACACCCACCCATTACAACATGCCATATCTAAAAACTGTGCGAACATGCGGACAGTCCACTTTCTTGCGCGTAATAAAATGCGGTAGTAGGAAGCGAAGCGGCCGATTAAGTCATCTCCGGCCATGAACTTGTTGCACTTAGCAACCATGTCTAGTAGATTGACCTTCACCTTCTCTCCGTCGTTCAGCCAACTGTCACTAGAACCTCAATGCCCCTTGTTCCGGGCGTCGTGCAACTTGAGGCATCTTGTTCGCCGTTGCTGCCCTCACTCTCACCCTCACTGTAGCTGCCGTTGTTAGCATCATTGCCAATAAACTCGGGATCATCAAAATTTAGAAGATCGGCATCGTTATCTTGCAGGAGTTCTTGCACTTCTTCTTCAGTCAGGTACTTCGCTGTCAGTGATAGTGTGGTCTAAAGACCCACAAACCCCGATCTAGGACATACAATTTAAACAGCTGGTAGCCGCCATTTACAACACAGATTATGAATAAGCATTGATTACGACCCTATTAGAGACCCTTCAGTAGTGCAGTCACTCATACTGGGTAAAAAGAAACCACGAGAACCTCAAGAAAAAAGTCTAATTACTCACCGCGAGGACGAAGAGGTTGACGTTTGCTGAGAAACGCCATTTTCAAACCCACCGTGCGTCACAGATGCACGACATGGAGCGCCATCTCGTTGAACTTAAGTAAAGTAATGATCTCCATGATAGAAATTCAAGTTGAAGGCAAAGAAAAATATTTGCCTCAGAATTAGGAGCTCTTGCTTGAACAAATGGCCCCAAACGGGGTCACGGGTACTGAAGAGAATATGACGGTTAACAGAAATACTTTCGCATGCCTGTCAGGCACTCTGTTAAAGGGGTGGTGCCATCAAATTTCGAGGCTATAACAAGCCTGTTGTGGGTTTCCTCTGTATGCAAGGACACTCCACACGAAGAGTCGGACACAGCAAACGTTTAGAATATATTTTAATTCACTTCCAAAGTGTATCTAAATGCTCATTCTCTCGATCAAGACCCATCGCTAGCGCATCAAAACTGACGTAGCTCTATAGGAAGGGCAACGAAAGTTGTAGTAACGTCACACCAGATCTGCAGAGACGTGAGTGACCCCCGGACCTCCGCCACCTCCGTAACGTACGTACCGGCAAAGCATCGGTTTCTAGCCATCGCAACTATCGGCACGTTTGTTTTGCTGGTGATTGTGTGGCACGTGTGTGCGAGAGAAGACAATACTCAGCACGACGTGCGTCACAGCCTCGTGGGGTCACGTGACCAAGCCTACTACACTTCTACGTCACTGAATTAGCAGGGGCAGTTGGGCGAGTTGGTTCTACGTCACTGCCCAACTCGGCGCCCAGAAACCGAAACCGAAAGTTGTCCACATAAATAAGGCTATATTAAATTATTTAGCGATGACACATGAATCTTGGTGCGTGTATCATGCTTCCTGGATTTAAAGAAACGCTTGCAGCAAAGAACGCGCAAGCCAAAAATTTGGGGGCACCAGCCCTTTAAGTTTCCCACTATTTCACAGGTGGTCTCATATACGGCAGTTCGTACGCGATGTACGCGTTGCGGGGTTTCGAAGTTTCCGGTGTTGCATCCATGCATATTTAACGTGTTGTATCAGGCATTGCGCGAACAGCCCGGTTCTGAAGGACAAAGGCGACGTGACGTCCAGCGGACGTGTTGGGAGAACGTAGCGCAGGGCTTCACGACAAGGGCTCAGGACGCCGTTGTCAAGGCCAAGGTCACAGAACGCGTCATCGGCAACGAGTGGATGCCACGCTCTCCTCAAACAACCGTTGCTTCTTGAATTAAGCCTCGTCGTATAAGTTCAAGTACGATGACGACCAACAGAAAAACACAAAATGATGTACCCCCCCCCCCCCCCCCCCCACTACTACTGCTTTTATTTTTGGTAGTCGGCGTCTAATGTTCAACTACCTATGCATACTGCCGACCAGATCAGGGGGTTCCATCACACAAACACTGACTTAAGTTTTCTGTTCGTGTCGCTTCAGCGCACCGTTTAGGAATGGAAATGTATAAGCGTGTCACATGACTTATCTCGATTGCTAAGCGTGTGAACGGAAAAGTAGGGAACTATGATAACAAGCGTTGTTGTTTCATCGGACTGGAATGTTGCGCCTATACACGTGCGCTTCTGCAGCACCTGGTAGCAGGTGTTCATTTTTGCCCAATTATAAAAGGTATACCGCGTCAACCCTAGAATGAAGCATGCGGGGTATGAGCATGTGGGCTCCCCCTCACCCCACTCCTCCTCACCTTCACTTCGCTTTCCCACCCTTTCGCTATACGTACTACACATGGCTATGTAATGCTTCACCCTTTACCCTTTTTCGTTTCCTTCTTCCTCACCCCCACTTCCCTTTCCCACCACTTTCTAAACTGTACTAGACATGTCTATGCTATGCTTTACCATCCACCCTCCTCCCTTCCCTCCCTTCACCCTTACATCAGTCCTCCTCACCCTCGCTTCTCTTTCCCATCCCCTTGCTACACTATACTTTACAAGGCTATGCCATGCTGTACCCTAACCCTCCTTTCCTTCTTCCTGATTCTCACTTCCCTTTCCCACCCCCCTTGCTATACCGTACTACGGATGGATATATGCTATGCTAGGAGCTTTTTTTGTTAGTTTTTTTGCGAACGCTATGCATATAAGGCCCAGGATAAACAGCTCCGCTGTTAAACGGAGACAGAGAGAGACCAGGCAATGCCCATTATATCACTGAAAAGCGACGAAGTAATGGTACCATATTATGCGGCAAGCCAATTATACGCGTCACTTTATTCATGCTTCGCGAACAAAGAACAATGCAGCAGCAAGGCATCGCGGGCACAGCGAGTGTCGTAACCTTGTGCGTGACAGTGAAAATGGAGCTTTTTGTGTGTGTGTGTACGTGCATAACCAGATTCTTCGTGCGATGAATTATAAACCTGAAACACTTGTCGGTGCACATACAAATGAACGGGCACACGTCGTTAATGGTGCATTCAGACGACGGACCAAATCCGGATGTGGAGGCGCGTCACGTCACCTCACATCAGCGATTCTCCTCCTCCGTGCGTCGTCCGCGTGGCTCGTTGACGGATGAGCTCAACCTGTTTTTCACATCGGGATTCTGGCGGCGAAACGCCGCAGCTTTAGCGGGCAAACAAGCTGGCAACCAGTACACTTTTCTTCTGCTCGAGCCGTACGGCTGTCCCAGCAGTTTATTTCAGCTCTGCTGGCACTTAGTAAAGGTTATTTTTTGGGCCGTATTCCAAGGCACTCACCTTTGAGATATCTATCACTTTTAATTCGCGCTGATTGGCGGGTTGGAGGGTAGGTAAGTTGTCGCTTTAATCATTGCACACGCAAGATCCTGCGGCAGGCAAAGTGGCGGTGTCGCCGATAGCGGTAGTCTCAGAACGCGGCCCATGTTTGAACACTGATTACACGGTCAAGATGCGAGCGAAGAGAAGAAAACATAATCGGCAGCATTGCAATGTGCACTGTCGGTACCTGCTATCCGCAAAAGAACAAAAACTGCCGATATCGGCGCATCACTGTATCCTCCCGTGGTGCCCAACGCGCGACAGCAGCGATCTCAGTCTTCAGCAGCTCTCTGTAGAGAACGTTTTTCTTTCCATCCAGCCATTCCGAAAACAACACCGTTTTCAACGAAACAAATTACAGTCCTCGACAATGCTCGACGCTCGTCAAAGCATGGCGCGCTTCGCGTTCTGTCGGCCTCCATGTTGAATACTCTCAAACCGGTCTGCTGGCAGCGGGCGCAGGTGAGCGCAGAGGCTGTGGTCGAGAGTAATCCGGCTGTTCACTCCTAGGACACCGTCCGTCGTGTGGATGCGCCTGCAGGCGGATCATCCGCGGATTAGCCGTCCGCGTCCACCACAAATACGGATTCGGTCCGTCGTCTGAATGCACCATTACTTGTATCGCCACAATGAAAATGGCTCAAGGCCACTGTTGTCGTCTTGAGCCAACGCGTTTATCGGAGGCGTCGCTACTCGTATGAGAGGGTAAGATCTGCATACACGGAAACGAGAGACGCGGTGACTATCAGCTGATAGTCACCTGGCTATCAGCTGAAATACCACACGGTGGCGGAAACGAAGGTGCACGTGAGATAACCCGAGGTGGTCGTAATTATCTGGAGCCGTCCACTATGGCGCGCCTCAATCATATCACGTGTTTTTCATGTAAAAACGCAGCAGTTGTAATAATTGTGAAGAAGATGCGCGTCCGGTCAGCAGCATCGCCAACGCCGCGCGCTTCTGGTCGCTAGCATCTTTCAGGACGGTGCACCGCTCTGCCTCTCTGTGTTGAGTCAACACAGAAACGTACATCCAATAAACCTCTTCGCAACTGGTGGAAGGTGCTGCGTAACACCTCCACCTCTCGCGCGGCGAGCGAGCCGAGCAAGACGAGCACCCGAGCGTTGGTGATTCTGCTGACCGGACGCGCGTCTTCTTCTTCACATAATAAATATGTAACCATATGTAGATGCTATGTTATTTTCGCTGAAGAGTGCGCCGCAGCGTTAAACATTTATTTTAACTTGTGTACATGTTGTAAGAATGGTCAAATAATAAATCGCAGCAATTTCCTAAAACAATGTACCTAAAAGCAGGTCATTCTCACCGAGTAACTGGAAATTACCTAATCGACGTTATGTGCATCATGCGCTTGTTAAGGAACAGGGTAGGGTAAATTTTTTTATTAATAATCGAAATTAAGTTTTTTGCTTGTTTGGAATGCTAAGGCCTTCCTTAACAATGTACAGTGCCCCACATATTTCTGCGCGCTTTGATTGAACCAAAAGGACCAGGTTTTCGTGACCAACTGACGAGCAGCCAAGACCCCTTTTCTCAGACCGTGCACAACCTGAGGCGTTTGCCTCAAGTGAATATAATGAAAAACGAAACTGGTAGTTTGTCTGAGCTCAGCAGGTTTTTTTAAAAAAGAGCTTTCCGGCCACTTAAAGGCACATGGTGCAGTTCTTTCAAACACGCGTGGCATTTACCGAGTCTACTTACCTTGCGTATGTGAGACGCGTATGGAGACGTGGTTCCGTGTATTTATCTTGCGTTTAGTTGCGCCTTGGTTGATTTTTTTGAGGTGGCAGAAGATATTCTCGTATTGACAAATCAAAGAAACTGTGTGATGAGTGCCATTATCCTGCATATAAATCATACGCACCAGTCCCCACGTCCATTTTCTTGTCCTCCTCGCGAATCCTGCAAATCTATGTATTTTAAAGAAACCGACAACTTACAGTACTGCGTTTTCGGATCGACTATGAAACGATTACCACTAGCTAATCAGTTCAAATTCTGGACTTAAAATATTCGCACGCTCCTAAACACAAGACTCGTGATCCCTCTGATACACCAGATTGCAAGATTTCGAGAAGTTTGTCTGTTAGGCTCGGGACGTTTTTGTGGGCACGTTTTTCACGCTTCAAAGCGACGATATGATCCGCTGAGAACTACTGAGGAAAGTTGCACAAACATTGCTGTTCGAGATTTGAGATTTGATTTATTTCACCGCATCGGTACGTTTGTAACAAAGAAGAGAGAAATAAGTGTACCATTTATGGTGAGGATAGCAGGGTAAAAGCTACATTATATGCAGATTGGCTAGCCCCGCCACGGCGTCAAAATGGCAGCAACGTGCGGTACAAAATGTTTTCTGTATTGTTATAGGAGAAATAAAGCTTTCCTTATTTCTTTCTTCTTTTAATTGCTGGCAAAATTTCAACTCGCAATGCAATATCCAGAGCCATAAACGAAAAACGCTCATGATTTCATATTTACGCGAGAAAACAAAACATTCAATGATATCATATTTAAAACTGAATTTATGGCTTTACACGTAAACTGTCATCTGTTAATGTGTCAATTGTGCGTTTATTGCGTGAGATGTCATGTCCCACGTAAAACGAAATAGCCCGTCGCCACGTGACCATTAAGGAAGCTTGTCTAAGGCTAAAGCGAGCCATTGTCGTAGCCAGTGTGCGTTAACTCTTGCACTGTAAAAGAGATGAATTGGTGTCGAACTGCTCACTGACGATCTGCACAATGCGCAGCGACGGTGGACTTCAAGACCGAAGTGAACGGCAACGGCCGCCACAACGGGTTCAGGAACTTCGAGAGCATCGACCTGACCTGGAGGAACCTGATATACAAGGTCAAGAAAGGCAAAGGTATGCACGCTCTGCCCACAAGTGAAAGCTCAGTAACCACGGGGTGCGCTGAAGAATGAGGGCATGTCATGGGCAAGGTTATGCTAGAGGAAGTCAAGTCCTTTCCTCCTCCTCATCCTCCTAGTAGCTCTCCCACAACCACCCTGCCTCTTTTCATTCACAAAAGGCTTTTAAAGGTGTACTGACACAATTTTGAGACATCGTGAAAGGGACATTTTTCGTTTCCTTGGTGTGCAGTGTTAACACCCTCCACACGCCGCAGTCAGCCAACGCGTATAAAATATTTTCTTTGGTTTTAAAGTTTCCGTCGCTGAGCATCAGCAAGCCAGCCGCACCGCAATGGACATTATCCCGACGAGTCAACACAGTTCCACTGAGCTTAAGAACTCTGCGTCCTGCATGCAGCCTGAAGCACAGAAATCACTGTCGGGGTCGCTGGAGACAATGCACTCATCGTTGTTTGCGTGTACCACAAGCAGATGGCAGATCTGCCGCTAGTACGTCGCGAATTGGTCTCTTCCCGTGACGTCACACTGCCATGACACGTCATGGAGAAGCCGCCCCCTCGATATCGAAACCGAAAGAGTCTTTTTAAGATAGCGGTATTAAAAATATATGCGATGCATTCTCAGGCACCACAATACTCTTTTAAGGGCTCTCGAAACCCGTGTTCTTATGTCGAGCAACAATCCCAAAATATTTAAAATCCGTGTCAGTACTCCTTTAAACTCGCATTACTCTGAAGAGCGTTTTCCAGCCAAACTTTATTCTGAACATGTAATCGTCGAAAGCGGTCAGCCACAGTGAAAACGAACTTGAGAATGATAAGCTTTATAAATAAGTCACCTAATCTGTTTTGAATGGCGTCCTGTCTTCGCAACCAACCTCCCCGCCAGGCCTTTCCGATATTTATGAAGTGAGGGCGCGTTGTACGCCTCGTGAGTGGTGGTGTCCCACTCTCCTCTAAGGCTCCCGTTAATGGACGCTTCACGCAATGCGAATTCATGGTATATTACTGTTGCTCGTACCCCTTTCATATTGTAAGATTACGCTATAGTTCGCTAAGTATCCTATACCTAGATGTATTCGGCTTTCGGCCCTATTTTCCGAAAAAAGTAATAAGGTACACTAGAATCTGCAACTAAGAGTGTACCATCGGCAACAACACAAGCTTCCTTTTAAATACACAGGGCTAAAAAGATCACGAAAGTGATGAGCACTGAAAAAAAATTTACTGAGTAGGGACATTAGCGCAACACTGTGCATTATACCGTGAAATTATTTCTCTTCGGTTGTCTTTGTTGTCTTTCAGCCCGCAAGTACTTAGTAAACAACATGAGCGGTGAAGCACGGTCCGGTACACTGACGGCCATCATGGGTCCCTCTGGCGCTGGCAAGACGACGCTACTCAATTTACTCACGGGATTCTAGTAAGTGGACTTCCCATCCACTCGTTCTGGTTTATGATTCAGGGATACACTTCAAGTGGCTACAGGGACGACGTTTATGCTTATACTGTGATTGATGATAACCAATAATAATGATAATTGATGGGGTTTAACGTCTCAAAACCACGATATGATTATGAGAGACGCCGTAGTGAAGGGCTCTGGAAATTCGGACCTCCTCGGGTTCTTTAACTAAATATAAGTACACGAGCCTCGTGCATTTCCGCCTCCCCCGAAAATGCGGCCACCGCGGCCGGGATTCGATCCCGCGACCTGAGGGTCAGCAGTCGAGCACCATAAACACTAGCCCACCGCGGCGGGTTGATGATAAACCATGGACGTCCGTAGAGTTAGGAACGTGTCAGGCAGCTTGACCAAGTTTGCCTATATATGTAGTTTACTCAGCCCATCACAAAGTGGAATGAAGAGGGACAGAAAGCTCCGGTTTCAATGGAGTCGAGATGATCATCACTATAGAGGCTTAGTAGAGTTATTTTGTGGTTGGCAAGCACTGAGCGCTTCTCAAAGCATTTCGTTCCTCTTCGTATTTACGCTCCCCCCACCCCCCACCCCCCCCTTGAGCTTAATTAAGACGACCCTAGCTCAAATAGATTTCAAATATGAAGTGTCAGATTGTGCTGTCTTAGACTTGTATGCTTCGTGGGGTTCTGCGAATAGATGAGCTTATTGTAAAAGATCCCGTAATAAAGTTCATAGCGCAAGTCTGAGGTGTGATCATGTGTGCTTTCCTCCGAAAACAAGGGCCAGTTATACTCATTAACTAATTTGAAACAGATGGGAAAGTTCTGTTTCCACCGCGTAAAATAATTCACCAAACGAACTTCATAATTACGAGGGGCAATACATTTCGTGAAGCACTGAACATGCGGTATTTATTAGGACAGCGCTGTGCATGCACGCCCTTGTATCTATCTTATTAACGCGATAGTGTTAAAGAGCTCGTTTCACAGAAATTCCGGTGTCGACGTTGGTGTAGGTGTCGGCTTCGTTGGTTGTCAGAGAAAAAGCCGGCAGATCCCACGCACTGTGGGAATCGATGTAATGCGAAGCAGCCAGGAAGGAGCAAATCATGCTTTACATAATTTGCATGTCATGTTTTACATGTTAGGACCTGTCATTTATGTTCGTCAGTCACGTCGCGCAATACCAGTTTTGGTGTATATCAAGCTAGCGAACTGGACGCAAGCGCACCATGAGCGTGGCATGTAAATGGCGTTGTAGATGAGATGCACGCCAAGATTTTCATGTTAGCACCTGCCACTTATGTTCGTTATACAGTCATGTCACTCAATACCAAATTTGGTGTATATCAAGCTAACGAAACGGCCGCGAGCGCGCCATGAGCGTGGGATGCAAGTCATGTCGCTCATGACATGTCATGATTTCCATATTACCACTTGTCATTTATGTTCGTCATACAGTCATGTCACTCAATACCAAATTTGCTGTATATCAAGCTAACGAAACGGCCGCGAGCGCGCCATGAGCGTGGAATGCAAGCCATGTCGCTCATGACATGTCATGATTTCCATATTACCACTTGTCATTTATGTTCGTCATACAGTCATGTCACTCAATACCAAATTTGGTGTATCTCAAGCTAACGAAACGGCCGCGAGCGTGCCATGAGCATGGAATGCAAGTCATGTCGCTCATGACATGTCATGATTTATATGTTACCACGTGTCATTTATGTTCGTCATACAGTCATGTCACTCAATACCAAATTTGGTGTATATCAAGCTAACGAAACGGCCGCGAGCGCGCCATGAGCGTGGCATGCAAGTCATGTCGCACATGACAAGTCATGATTTCCATATTACCACTGGTCATTTATGTTCTTCATACAGTCACGTCACTCAATAGCAAATTTGGTGTATCTCAAGCTAACGAAACGGCCGCGAGCGCGCCATAAGTGTGGCATGTAAATCATGCTTTTCATGACAAGTTAGTCATAATTTTCATGATATGACCAGCCATTTATGTTCGTCATAGGGTCATGTTATGCCATACCAAATTTGGTAGAAATCCCATTAACGATACGGCCAGGAGAGCACAAAGTCGTAGGCGGCTAAATAGATAGATAGCTTGATAGATAGATAGATACGCTCAAAGTCGCCGAAGTTCGCTAAGAAATGCTTCGCATTTAAAATCAGCGTTGTTCGTGAGCGAAGACTTCGAGAAAGATGCAAATAAAATAATTAATAAAAATCTTCGGTTTTAGTCAGAACCGAATCCAGGCCTGCTGCGCGGCAAACATGTTTTCCACCACAGAGCCACGCCATTGCTTGAAGCTGATTCGGAAAAAAAAAAAAAGATCGTCAGGTCCCACGGCTTGTGGGAATCGGTTTCATGCGAAGCAGTCCGCGAGTAATTATCTATGCAGCATTTTTTGGCTTTGAACCAAGTGTTAGAAAGTGGATCGACGTGTTTTCGTATGTGTAGTTTTGTGCACATCGTGGGCTTACCACGAACGTCGATTACTCTGGCGTTTAAACGGGTAACTTCCGGCCTGACGTAACGTCAGCATTCACGTTAACGAACAGACGTCAATATTATCCAAACGAAGTGTACTTTACGGTGCGATGATGTGAATATTGTTACGGTGCGAAGACACAATATAATACGTTACCCAGGCCGGCTGCGTGGCAAGCAAGTGTTCTACCACACAGCCACGCTTCTGTTTGGAATTACATTTAAAATAACTTCCTCTGCTTGGTGAAAATAACTTCCATGCTTCGCAAACGCAAGCGTCCTTTATATAGGCGTCGCAATATAACATGTAATATCCCAAAAATATTGCGTGGTACAAGCGTACATTGCCATCGGGCGTCAGAAGATGTGAATATCATAAGGACATTGTGGTTCAAAGCCGGCCACCCATTACAAAAGGCACACACGTTACTGCGCCTATTCCCTTAAGACCACGTAGTGGGTGCATAGCAAGTTCGAAAACATTTCCCGCGCATAATTTCTCGTGGTTTAAAGCATGCTACCCATTACATAGTATGCACTAAGTGATTGAAGTACGCACTAGAGACAGGAAATCGCTATCGCGTTCAACTCTTGAAGGCGAAGATTAAGGGTCCCCCCACTTTTTGTTTGCATCCGTCGGGTCAACGCTGCTGATGTCGGTTTTTCTTAACGCTCTCGCATTTAAATTGCCAATTCCTGTTATCGCCGTTCCTTGGATGATATGAACCAGTCAATCACGTGCGATACATACCCGCTTACCGTGGCCCGTGGTATACGGGCGTGTGCCACACGTGTCTAGAGGGGAAGGGTTTGACGACGTATGCGACAGGATTTCCGCATTATTGATTTCATGACCAGGCAGTCATATTCGTCGAGCCCTCTTACCCTCCCATGCTAATTTTGGTCTACACCAAGCTAAAGAGGCAATCACGAGAGCACCCAGACGTAAGCGGATAGATAGATAGATAGATAGATAGATAGATAGATAGATAGATAGATAGATAGATAGATAGATAGATAGATAGATAGATAGATAGATAGATAGATAGATAGATAGATAGATAGATAGATAGATAGATAGATAGATAGGTTCGCTAAGAAATGATTCGCATTTAAAAACACTATATGGATGTCATGTATATTGGGAGGAGTTCGCTTAACGCATGTAATGTTGCGTGGAAGAAGCGTAGAATCGCGCCAGGCGTCAAAACACGTGAATCGCACAACGAGGGAGTGGTTTAAAGGCCCACCAATTATATATAGCACACGGGTATAATTAATCATGATTATCAGCAACAGCATCAACAAAGTGTTCAAATGCGAAGGAGCGCGTGTTGCCGTATACGGACGCGTAGTGGGCACTTTGCCAGTTGGCAAACGGAAGCATTATGACGTAGTGGGCAATACGCAACTATACTTGCTGCAGGAATTCTAGGATAGTTTGAAACGGGAAATGTTACGCGCACAGACGTTTGTTTCCTCGGGGCACGGTCGAGGCATCCGCCGAGAAACGAAGATAGGCTAGCAATTGAGAAGGCGATTCGCACGGAGCCCTATTACGCTATCGCGTTCTGCTCTTGACGACGAAGCTCGAGAGTCATCCAAGTTTTTTTTCTCCATCACATTGGGACCTTTCAGCCGATCGTTTGCGTTCGTGTTGTCCGTTTCTCTTCTCTTGGGTCCGTGCTGCAGAGTTGCCAGTTCCGCTAATATTAAGCGGATTTGGGCTTCTTTTTTAGACGAGTCGCTTGTAGAATTTCCCAGTCGCTTGTCGCGTTTTTTGGGCTTATTTGCATTTTTCCAGCAAATTTAGTTATTTTAGTGATCATCACGTGCACCAATAGCGCTTTTGTCTTTCACTGATAGCGCGTTCCTTGATGACTTTGTGTAGTCGAGTGTTGAAGTCGAACATACGCTGAGGGAATCAGCAAGTAACGTTAATCACGCACTTGCAAACGTGCATTCAACCGAATGGAGACTACCCTGGAGACAAGTTTAAAAAGTAAATATATGCTTTCGTTCATAGTTCCGCATATTTTCGCCGTGCAATATAGTTAGAGTGATTTTCTGAGTTCCGTTTCGTACTTGAGTGACATTTTTTATTATAATTAAAAATATTTAAAAAACCGGAAAAGTTAATAAAATTTCCGCTGCTTTTGGGCTTCTTTTAAAATGATTATTTGCTCGTTAGCTCGGTAGCATCTGGCAACTCTGCTGTGCCGGCACACCTTGATTTCTTCTTCGACGTACTCTTACAAGCTAGCTCGACTATCTGTCACTCTAAGCGCTGTGCACACCGCATTGTGAACGTACACAGCGCGTTGTAGACGACGAGTGCTACTGTCTCAAGTAACGTTTAAGCGCGTTCCCTCTCGTTGCGCTTCGAGAGAAAACTCGTTTCGCCGCGGCTTGCGAGTTGGAAGTGGTTTTGTGTCACTTCCGCAAGCTTTTGTCCCACCCGCTTTTGTCCCGCCATCGTGGTCTCCTTTTCGCTCGCCGAGCCGTTCGGCGCATCTTCATTACGTTGCGCAAGCGGCGTGACCTCGGTGCGCTCACGTATCCCCGCCTCCTCAAGTCCGGCTGCAGGTAGAAGCATACGTGACCGCGTGCGCAGCGCCCACGACCATGTTATGTACGCGTTCGCACTTGGGAGAACCGGCTGGCCATCTTCGCCTGACGTTATTGCTGCTTCGCCCGAGAACCGTGACAGAGCATATCTGTGCGTGTCACGAGAAAAAAAAAAAAAAAGAAAGAAAAAGAAGAAACAAAGAACATGAAAGAAGAAAGAAAGAAAGAGAAAAAAAAAAGAGAGGAAGACTCGGTTAGCGCTAGCGTTCGGCTTTGCTGTTTGCTAGATACGGAGACACGTTTTAGCAGTAGCCACGAATGTGCACTACATTCGTATCATATATGACAGGCACTAGCCACGCATGTGGTCATGACTACTTGCATGTGTTCATGATTATGGTATCTCCAGGAATGCTGCAGAATCGCCAGTGACATAGGGTATAAAGGCGACATTAATGAGAACTAACAGACAATGATGCCAAGGAAAGTATAGGGGATGTTATTAGAAGTAATTGTAATGTAAATGTGAAGAAAGAAAAGTGGACGAAAATATAACTTACAACCGGCAGGGACCGAACCTGCGACCTTCGAATAACGCGTCCGATGCTCTACCACTGAGCTACGGTGGCGGTTATTCCCTCCGTCCACTTTATAGGGGTATATATGTGCATTTAAACGTGGTACCGTCAGTCAGCGCCGCCTGTTGCTATTACGGCGAGTGGGGAACACTCTTTTTGCCTGTAGGCGTCACGTAGCACGTGATCTTATTACGAGCTGGCAGCTGACTAATAATCCCTCGCACATCAAGTCTGCCAGAACGAGACCCTCGCTATGAATGAAGGAAAGAAGTGTAAACTTAAGGGCTCGTTTGCTTTGTTAAACACAATAATAATGAGAACTAACAGACACAACTAACAGCCCTTAAATTTACACTTCTTTCCTTCATTCATAGGGTATAAAGGGTGTTTCAAGAAATGTGTCCGAAAATCATCAAAAACAAGAAAAATGGAATATTTTGCTCGCTGCCTTCATAATTACGTTTTCTGTGGTGGGAGGCATCGTTATATAACTATACACAGCAATTACGACAGCAATTAAATAAAATGAATTAGTTTTTTAATTAGAGGAAACAGGCGGTCGGGCGAAATGGGAGAATTGCTGTCCTTGCGAAGAGGCTATCGCCGCTTCGAGATTTTGAGAAATCGGCCTCTTAATACAAATATACACAACAAATATTATGTCTTAAAGGGACACTAAAGGGCAAAACGATTTTTCGCGTATTAGTTAAGTACAATTTCACAATTCCGAAAACACAACTCTTACCGCGATACGACGCTTGATAAGCGAGAAAACACGTGAAAATAAAATGCGGGTGGAGACGCCACCTTGAGGTTCCCCGCACCAAACACCGTGACGTCATAGATTCTGAAGGCGTCTACTGAGTCCTGCGTAGCTTCTAATCGACAAAAATGAGGTGCATTGTCATCTGTGGGTGCCATAGACCTAGCATACGAAGTTTCAGAAAATTTCATCGAGGCAAATGTCGCGAAAATACGAAAAATATATCTGGAATTTCTGACGTCACGAGCGCAGGTAACGGCGCCAAATTTAAAACTAAAACTTCAACCTTCATTTGCTCCGGTAATAATGAATTTATGATAGTGAGAAACATATGGCATTAGAGTTCTCAGAGTGCAGTTTGTCAATCTAAACCAAGTCATTGTTTCACTTTAGTGTCCCTTTAAAGACAAGTCTATGTCGCAAATAATAAAAAAAAAAGAAATCGGCCTCTGGTAACTATTGCGGAGCAATGAAATTCAACGATAATCACCGGTGAAATCGAAACCGAAGCTCCGATGAGCGCAACTATAGGAGACGACCAGAATGACGTCACAGTTCACCACGGCGATTGCAGTGGTGTTAGTTCGTCTGCATTTCTTAACGTACATGTTCCACAAACGTGCACTAATCGCAAACGAAAGCCGCACAACCACGAAGCGAAGTCGATCGAGGGTTGGTACGACGACCCTCACTCATTCTGAACGTCTCGGAAGAGTATGGCAGTTGCGCACTTCCGAGTTTCGGTTCTGGTTTCACCGGCAAAATTTTGTGCGATTTCATTACTCGCTAATAATTTCCAGTGGGTGCTTTTGTGAAATCTAAAAACGGCAACAGGCTCTTCGCAGGGGGGGGGGGGGGGTGCTATTTTCCCATTTGACCCGACCACCTGTCTCTACTAATTGAAAAGCTAATTAACGCAATTTCATTGATTACTGTCGTTCTCTACTCATCTTAAGATGCTTGCCAACACAGAAAAAGTAATTATGAAGGCAGCGTCAAAATATTGTCACGAGCGGTTTCAAATCACGACGCATACAGCGCGAATGAACATGCGGAAAAAAGGGGAAAAGGAAAAACAACGTTTGGTGTGCTGTCTCGAGGCCTCTCTCGGAAATAAACGGCAGTCATTCAGCCTCGCCTGTTTTTCAACCTTGTGGTCAACTCCTTGCTTGTAACAATATCTAATTTTTCTTATTTTTGAGGATATTCGGACACATTTCTTGAAACACCCTGTGTAAGCCTTGAAAAAGTGTTTTTGCGTAAAGCTACTACTACCGACCAAAATTATGGGGTAGTATGGCGCCAAACGAAGGATGCGAAAGTGCGGCAGCATACGTCATTCAGGCGCTGACGGCACTTTATGTCCCGCTCCAAATACTAGCATGTCTCGCTTCAGAAAAACTTGTAAGCGACCGGTACACTCGATGAATGGGGTCCGCATCTTTAATTTTTCTTCCCACAGCGACAAGGGCTACAAGGGCGAGGTCCAGATCAACGGCTTCGTGCGCGACCAGCCGCTATTCAACAAGCAGAGCTGCTACGTCATGCAGGAGGACCGACTACTGCCGGCCCTCACCGTTTACGAGGCTATCTTCATGAGCGTCGAACTGCGCATGCCCAACATGGCTCCGAAGGACAAAGCAAAGAAGGTGAGCCGGACATGGATGCTTCTTATAATACCGTCACGCTGGATGACACACTCAACAAAGCAAAATCATACACAGAAGTCGGAGTTGGCCACGAGCTTAATCTGTCCGAGTTGTAGCTTTAGCTTAATATGTAACTCGCACTTCCAGAAGCAAATGGTACACGTGAAACACAGATGTGTTCTTTTGAGCCATCTGCTGAACCATCGAATGAAGTCTGATTTATGTGAGAGACAAAGAGAAATTTGAAGGAGTGTCCAAATGAAATGTTATCTGAGGCTTCGACGCGTTTTTTTGTCTCCTCCTTCTAGTATGCAGCTCTTTCAGCGGCATATATGTTAGGTGCGAAGCAGCTCTTTGACTAGGCTGTGTAACGCTGTCCCTCCCTCCGTGCGTGCGAACGCGCCGCAACGCGCTCCCCTCGCCGCAGGTGTTGGAGCGGTGCCAAGTAGGTCACGCCGCCGCTGCGCGTTGACGTCACGCTCCCCTCGCAGTGCGCGCTGACGTCACTCTCTCCCTCACCTGCCGCGCGCTCGCCGGAGCGCCCGCAGCTGCCGCCTGACGCGCAACAACAAGACCTACGCCAGCCATCGCTTCAAACGAATCTTCCAGCGCTCACCGCAGCACCCGCGTTAGCGCCGTTCAACCCGTGACGACACCCGTGCGCAACGCTGCTGCTTCGCATCCCATCAGGGTTCCCTTTGGGAAGATGCACCTAATTTTTTTTGACTAAAATTAACTGGAACCATGGAAGCCCTACTGACTTAGAAGTTGCAGCAGGCAACGGTACGTTGGTATGGACCAGTTGGTTCGCACTTTGTCTTTCAAAGAGCAGCGCAGAAAACAGAAAAAGCAGGCACAAGCGCTCGTCCCGTGGGTTTGTGCCTCCATCGATATGGCACTCATGACAAAGACATGAAGGTACAAGAAAAAAAGAAAAAGAAGAAGAGAATGACAATAGAGAATAGGAAGAGATCTGATTTATCCTAAAGTTCATACTTAGTCACTGAGACCTGAAGAGGCCGGTTTCCGAGCTTGAGGCTTTGTATTCTGAGCATGGGGCTGCACTGCCCAGGCAATCCTGATAACATCAGCGTCGATGCCTTCGCAGTGTTTACGATGCCTGGGTTAGTCTTTTATTTTTTTACAAGCTGCTAAATGTTGTCAGTATGACTGTGCAATTACTCGACAACGCGACACAATTGTAACTGACAAGAATACGTAACTACCTTTGAGCATACAAGCAGACGCTGCGAAAGTCTGTTTTCAACGGGAAATGTGGCAGTTATCTTAAAGTGGTGCTTGTCACATATCTTTATTGTTCGTGCCATACATAGCTTAACCAGGTTAACACCATAGCGACGTTGACGGGTTTCGCATGATAAACGTGCGACAGCAATTTAGGCAAACTTTGTATTTCAATAAAACTTCGGTTGGGCCTAGTTGGTACATCGCATTTTAGGTGAAAACTTTAGCGCAAACAAGACGGACCACAAAGGAAGAAGAGACGAGCACAGGCGCTTACTAACAACTGATTTATTCTTCTATCACCAACGCATATAAATGCCACAACCACAGAGCTTGCATACGCATGCGTAACAAGACGTATTGCATACGAAAAAACAGATTCTTTACCGAATATGCGCACGCATAAACTCATATTCGGAAGGGTACAAAGAAATAGATGTATCACTAATACACTCAGCACTCATTTTCTTTATGTGGTATGCTTCCAAGGCAAGCCGCGCGTGTTCATTGTTGCTTCTGCCCAAGATCATCGTCTCACGAAATCGCGGAGCACAGCGGTAGCAGGAGTTAAGATGAGCAACAAGATGTGCTCCTTTGTCAACATTGTTGTTTACTTTTTGCGCATGTTCCCTAAGTCGCTCATTTATGCAGCGCCCAGTTTGCCCGATGTAGGTCTTGCCACAAGACAGAGGTATGGCATATACCACACAGGTGCTGCAGGGAACGTAGCAGACACCGTGCTTGATTTGGCACCCATGATTGCTACCACCGCATGTACGGGAGCACAGCTTAGAAAGCTTGTTGGGCGCAGAAAACACCAAGGGGACATCGTGCCTGCAAGCAACTTTCTTGAGTTGATGTGTGACCTTATGCAGATAAGGCATCACGACAGGCCTGAACGGTTCACGTTCACACGTCGCCCTCTTACTGGTTTTTCTTTTTTGGATCAGGCTTTCGGCAACAGCAGTTAGTAGCGACATCGGGTAACCTGCAGCCGAAAGGCGGCTTACCTGATTATCGAAGCTCTCCTGCATTTTATGCTCACACGACTTTTTGAGAGCCGATTCCATACATGAAGAAACAATTCCTCTTTTGACAACTTTCGAATGGGCTGACTGAAAAGACACCAGCTCCTTTTTTTGCGCGGGGACTGTATGCCCAACACACGTGACGGTCACAGACTTCGAGCCTAAGGTCTAAGGCTTGTAAAATGTTATTTTCTGGCAGCTCATGGGTGAAAACAAGCCCTTGTCCATGTTCCTTAAAATCATTTAAAATGCCATTCACCGTAACGCGGTAGTCAGAGGTAACAGTTAAAAACACAATAAAATCATCAACGTATCTAAAAACTTTTAAAACATTCGAGTCATTGAAAACGTTATCTAAGGACCTGTCAACAGAGGCTAAAAAAATATCGACAAGAACTGGAGCAACACAAGACCCGATGCATATACCATCACGCTGTACATATGGCTGGTCATTAAAAACAATAAAAGTGACCTGAAGATAAAATTCTAAAAGGCTCAGGAAATTAGGCACAGTCAGCCCTACATCGTTCTGGAACGGAATCGTTCCGTTCTCTTCAATGCATTCACGCACGGAAGACAATAATTCACGCTGTGGAACGGAATAAAATAAATCTTGAACATCAACTGAAAAAACATACCCCACTTTTTTCATTGTCACAACAAAACTGCACTATTTCATCCGAATTCTTGGTACGGAATGGGTCGTTTACAGCTAGCAGCTTAAGTTTCTTCTGCAAGAATTGGCTTACGTTATGCTGCCAGCAACCAGACTCAGAACCATAATCAGCGAGTCTGGTTGCTGGCAGAACCATAATCAGCGAGTCTGGTTGCTGGTCCCCGCGCAAAAAAGGAGCTGGTGTCTTTTCAGTCAGCCCATTCGAAAGTTGTCAAAAGAGGAATTGTTTCTTCATGTATGGAATCGGCTCTCAAAAAGTCGTGTGAGCATAAAATGCAGGAGAGCTTCGATAATCAGGTAAGCCGCCTTTCGGCTGCAGGTTACCCGATGTCGCTACTAACTGCTGTTGCCGAAAGCCTGATCCAAAAAAGAAAAACCAGTAAGAGGGCGACGTGTGAACGTGAACCATTCAGGCCTGTCGTGATGCCTTATCTGCATAAGGTCACACATCAACTCAAGAAAGTTGCTTGCAGGCACGATGTCCCCTTGGTGTTTTCTGCGCCCAACAAGCTTTCTAAGCTGTGCTCCCGTACATGCGGTGGTAGCAAGCATGGGTGCCAAATCAAGCACGGTGTCTGCTACGTTCCCTGCAGCACCTGTGTGGTATATGCCATACCTCTGTCTTGTGGCAAGACCTACATCGGGCAAACTGGGCGCTGCATAAATGAGCGACTTAGGGAACATGCGCAAAAAGTAAACAACAATGTTGACAAAGGAGCACATCTTGTTGCTCATCTTAACTTCTGCTACCGCTGTGCTCCGCGATTTCGTGAGACGATGATCTTGGGCAGAAGCAACAATGAACACGCGCGGCTTGCCTTGGAAGCATACCACATAAAGAAAATGAGTGCTGAGTGTATTAGTGATACATCTATTTCTTTGTACCCTTCCGAATATGAGTTTATGCGTGCGCATATTCGGTAAAGAATCTGTTTTTTCGTATGCAATACGTCTTGTTACGCATGCGTATGCAAGCTCTGTGGTTGTGGCATTTATATGCGTTGGTGATAGAAGAATAAATCAGTTGTTAGTAAGCGCCTGTGCTCGTCTCTTCTTCCTTTGTGGTCCGTCTTGTTTGCGCTAAAGTTTTCACCTAAAAATTTGTATTTCATGCCGTAGCATTTAAGTCA
>JALIZH010030594.1:0-30000 GCA_030522465.1 Rhipicephalus appendiculatus | reverse complement strand
AATGTGAGATTTTAGCTTGAAGGATATACAGAAACATAAAAAACTTTTTTTTTCTCGGGACTTTAGGCCCCGGTTCCTTAAATTCCAGCTAAGTAGCAAGAGGAAAGTCTGCCGCTTGGCCAGGGTAAACACGGGGAGGTTTTCTGAGATGGCAGAGGTGCGCAGTGGCTACGATTATTTGGCTACATTCGCAGTGTGCGGCCTGCTGCCGTCGCTTGTGTGTCAGTGTGGGTGCTATGGGTGTGAGGTGCAGCTAAATATTACTCCCTTCTACAAGAGTGCAGAGTACTTAGAAGTCTTGCGTTTGTACATGCATTTGTATCACAGTCGCGCTGTTATGAGGATGGTGAAAGAATCACGCGTGACTTACAGAAGAAAACGGGGGCGCCACCAAACAACTGGGCGTGAAGTTAAAATCTGTGTCCCCTCCCTTTCGTTGTAACTCTCTTCACCCACCTTACCTGTGGACAGCGTGCCTTCCGACGACGCGCCTGCCACCTTGCTGGCCCCCGTGGGCTTTCGAGTCCGTTACAAAGTTTTGTGGTCTGTCATTGGCGAGGCGTGCTTTGGCCGTCGTCGGCAGTTTCATGGCGGTGCTCTCTGGCTGTGTGCTTGTGCGCGGCAGTGTTTCACGACTCGCGCTGTTCGTGCATCGTGCGTTGTTGCTCGAATACTTCCAATAAAATATTGTTCCGGCTGCCATGGTAACAAGGGAGTTTGCCGTTTGCACCGTGGTTTTCATTGTGCCAAGTCGAGTTCACGTCCACACGGATTAGCTTTTTCTTCTGCAGTGAGGCAACAGTTAATGCTTTCATAAAGGATTGATTTGAAAAGAGCACGATTCTGAGTTTACATCGTCATGCAAACAGCGGATACACAGCATATGCAGCGTAACTATAGTTTTACTTTTACTACTCTCATAGAACCATGTGCTTGAATGTGTGCTTTGCATTTGTCTCCGGCTAAAGAATCGCCGTTGCTTACAACCGCGTTTCTGAGGGCTCTAGGCAGATGTATAGGAAAACTTTTACTGTATGCCCCCCGATGTTGCTACAAGCACCTCAGTATGTCGACGGCGCCTGCCACTGTTTACAAACATGGAATAGGTCTATACGGCGGTGTAGTGGAAGTGATATCAGAGCCCTCTGCAAGACATGTCGATCAGACAGGGAGAATAGCTCATATCAGGAAACTTCCGGCTTTACGAAAATTTCATGCCTATAACATGCGTTTCGTACTGACGGTATTAGGCGTAACACGTTGTTAGGCAGGCCGAACTAAATCAGAAAATTTTATGACTTGAGGAATTTGCTTCCAGACAACACATTTTTGCTCCATCACAGAAGTTCCTTTCAGCAGTGTGAAGGCTACAGGGCCCCTTAGCCAATAGGAAAAGCGATGAGCCCTTCCGCATGTATTCATACGCGTCGCGCCGTCTGATCGGCGTCTCTCTGGCGTCTGCTCGCACGCGTAGGGCGAGCAAAGCGAACAGACGGCATCGCCAAGAAAAAAAATGGCTTCACCCATCGCAGCTGCTGCTCTCCGCTTCCGATTTATGAAGTCGTCATTGCGCGCTGTGTGACCCATATGTTACAGACTGACGCTTGTATTTGGTTAAGATTAATGGGCTGATACTTCGACAGCAGTGTATTCGTGACTATATTTCGCTAATTTCAAGAAACACTATCATATTCTCGGTGCATTAGACTTAGCAGGCGGGGCTAAACAAACAGCTTATCTCGCAAATAACGACAAAATGTACCTGATTTTTTGTCCTCAGCGTGAGTTGGCACGAAGCGATGGCTCATTTCACCATTTATTTGTTTCTGCCAGCGTAATGGGCGTATGGCAATCGCATGTTCGGATCGAAGCGGGTAGTAGCGTCTGCATGGGCGCTGCCATGTTGATTTGTAACCACAGTTACCGGCAACTACTGATACAGGAATTAAAGGCATACTACATTAATGTAAATAAGAATAAACATATCCCGCATCGATGTGACGTAACACGCGACAGACAAGCGCAAGTGCCTCGACCCTGCCAACTGTAAGGTAACTACATCTGGAACTATGTTTTTCTGGGCAAGCCCGTAGCTTGCTTACACCCCGTAGCCTTGGTATTGCTGAACGGTAGTGGTGAGATGGAGTATAGTTAATCGTTGCCGCACTACCTGCCTCGCACGATTGTATGCGTTTAGTTTTTGCGCTCATTGAACTCCGTGGTCGCACCCATGCTTCTGAGTTGGTTGAGCTATTAACGCGATAGCGTTGTAGTGCCCATGTCGCAGAAACCCCGGTGTCGGCGTCTGTGGTTCAGAGCGAATATTCGGCGCTGTCTGTGAGCGAGAAATAACGATGGTTAGAAAGAATAAAAATCATACGTCCGAGGTGCAGTGGAACCCACGCCTTCTGGGCGGATGCCGTTGTTCTACCACAAAACAGTGCCTGTGCCTTAAAAGAGGAGAAAAGAAAACTTATGAAGGTGTCGTGTAGTGTGGAGACTCGCGCTAACGCATGCAATATTGCGTACCAAAAGCGCAGAATAGAACCAGGAGTCACAGCATGCCAACTAGGCAGCGAGCAGGTGGTTTATAGACCCACCCATTGCGAAACGCTCGAGAATGATTAGTCATCATCACCAGCAAGAGAATCAACAGAGTGTGCTCATGCGTTATTGTCAGTATTGACTTACGGGGGCTTTGTGGGTGCTTCGTTAATTCACAAAATGATGACAACACGGACGCCTAGTGGGCACTTCGCAGTAGTAATTGAAGCGAGAATGAATTCTTGGAGGGCTTAAAACAAACGATGTCACGCGTGCAGACGTTCCTTTCATTACGACATAGTTGAGATCTCCACTTAGAAGCGAAGGATGGCTAATGATACGAAGATGTGAAAGGGGCCCGATTTAGCTATCACGTTCTGCTCTCGAAGGCGACGCCCAAGCTTCGTCCAAGTTTTCATTCAAAATCACATCCCTCTGATATCACAATCTATTTAAATCATTAGTAACAGTTGATAGAAACGCTGCGTAACTGGGAGTGAATACACAAAGTGCGATGCACCGAAGCAAGAGAGTGCTCTGCGCAATGTTTTGCAGCTCAATTTTTCAGCAGCTTGATTCTGCTTGTTCTTTTGTCCGTAAAATTAGATTTGTGCATCTACTGAGACAATGCTTAATCAGCAGAACAATTGTCATGGAGACCATTCGGAGCTCAATTAGCGTCTACTAATTGAACGCTTTGAGGAAATGGAGAAAAGAAGTAACAATGCAAGATTACCTCATCACGCTCACAACTAATGTTTACAACCGTAGCTGCGGCGATCAGTGATCTACGACAAGCAAGTTTATTGTGGCGTTTCGCGAAGGAATGGAAAGACAGAAATACGGAAATGGAGTAGATGTCTTGTTCCCAAAACAAGGGTCGGTGAGCAGGAAGCAAGACGACAGGCTGCTTCTAAATGTGTTTGCCAGAAAATGGAAGCACTATAACCAAGAACATGCATCTGCAGGAAAGTACACGTTCTAGCAACGTATCGTTTCTGAAGCAAGGCTCAAATCGAACGGGATATCAAGAATCCAGGGAGAGGACGCATAGGTAGGTACATTACAACTGGAATGTTCTCTAATATGGCTGGTGATGCATTATGCATGTACGAGTTTCCAGCCAAAGCGATTTGCGACGCCGGAGTCATCGTTTGTTGCATCATGTTAGATTCCTGGTTTTGCTACATATTTCTTTTTTTTCGTAGATTGATCCAACAGCTGTGCCTTCGAGGCATTTGTACATGTTTGTGTTTTGTGCAGCTTTTAGCCTGTAGGAAAATAGGTATCGACTGGGCACACCAGATGCGACTTTTTCCGTTTGTTGCGAAATTCCTTACGAGGTTGAGCACATGTTGGAGATATTGTAATGACGCTAAATTGTTGCTCAGGTGCTTTGAAGGAAGAACGACCCGCAAACACGGATGAAAAAGAAATGAATGGTTAACGTGGGTTAACGTTGTGAACAATGCTCCCATTATGGGTGCCAAAAAGTCGATACATTGTTTATCCTATCATGGTCGGCCATAGGTTGGCAAAATTTGTGAAGCTCATTGAGACTCACTTATGAATTATATTTTGTGCTTGGGGCTCACTCGGACTCAGACTCACCAAAATTTTCCTGAGCCGGACTCACTCGGACTCACACTCACAAAATTTTCTTCAATCGGCTCACTCGCACTAAAGATCACCAAATCATTACTCACCCGGACTCGCTCAGACTCAAACCCACGGCTCGATCTGGGTCTAAGTGAGTCCGAGCAAATCGACTCATGAGTCCGTTAGCCTAGAATTAGTTTTTTCAACCATGTTGTCACTGCTCTATAACACCAAAATCTCACGTAATCGGTGATCTTCTTGGCACCTTTTCATATAGTGCCTTCGAATAGGAGTTTTTAGTGCTCGTAAACCAGTAAGGTCATTTTTTTCTTGAAAGAGATGTCAACATAAAAGGTATTCATCAAGAACTTCCCTGCAAGAGTTGGCGGGGGGAGGCCAAGGCACCCTCCTACATGAATTCGCGCCTCTGATCAATAAATATTGAGATGGCGTATGAACGACAATGCTTTGGAATACGTGTGAGTAGATGTAAGTATAAACGTGAATCAAGGTAAGGCTGATAGTAATGCTGAAGGTGAGAAGATATGAGGTCGGCATCCTCGTCTTTTTTTCAATGATTCTTCCGGACCAGACGGGTGTCCGTCAAAGCCTTGATTACAATGTGGTAAAAAGGGCCGAATTTCGGAAACCAAATGCTGGGTAGCTGAATGTTTAACAACGTAAGCCCTAGTAATCAGAAAGTAATTTGAACGAAGATCGTCACAGAGATACGAGGGATATAAACCAGAAAAGTTATGGTTTATGAAGGCGCTGGCTGATACGGCAGCAACTTTTAGGAGGTAAAAGCTGTAGTAAAACACGAAAGGCATGTCTGTTCGTTTAAAATGAAAGCCAAACCTTGCGTCCCGATGACTAAAACGTACCTGGGAGAATGTTCGGAACATGGTGAGGCACCTAACTGTTGCAGCAAAAGTCCACAAACGACTCATCACAGCACAATCGAATGCGGAGATTACAGCCGACAAATATTTCTGAGAAACATATAGTTTTCATAAACGCTGGACCTTTGTGTGAATTGGAACAATAGCTCTTTCAGCGTGGAAACGAGCAATGCATATTTAGTGTACTTGAAGAAAAAAACAGGATAGAGATTGCTGTGGCTATAGTCGTTAGAAGCAGTGGTAAATGTATGATATCAAAAGTGGTTGAAATAGGAAGAAAAGTATATCGAAGAAACATATGCAAAATGCTAGCTGCGGCGGATTTCGTAAAACTTGGCTATTTTTTAAGAATATACATGGGCAGTCATTTGAGGCTGCCACTTTTTTAAATTGTGGACTAATAAATATAACCATATCATTCCTACATTTCCTAAACGGTAGAACGGTGCCGACGTTCAGATGCCGCTTGCGCGCATTTGCGCTTTCTACACATAAATGCGCATGATACAACATATGAATTAATTTTCTAAAGGTTCTCAGATGAATCTGAGCGAAAGTTAGTATTTGGATCATCCCTAAGAGTACATGTCAATACGAGTCTACAATGACTCTCGTTTAAAGACACAGGTTTACTCTGTTTTGAAGATAATTGAGTCACACGACTCTTTGAAGAGAGCATAATGATTTTGAAAAAGGTGGGGAATAGTGAAACGTAACCTTTAGAATACAATACGCGTGCCGTTATGCCATTCTCCATAGCAACATTTCTTTTTTCATTTTCCTGTAGCCGAAGGGGAAAAAACATTGTCACTGACGATATTGTGATGAAATCACAAGGTACAGCGCCACAAACACCATTGTGTATGATCATTTTATATGATAAAAGTAAAAGCAGATATAAAAGCAAGAAAAACCCGCACCAGTTCACTTTAACGGTTTTAAAGCAGCCAACATTTTAAAATTAAGGAGTGCAAATGCGGAATCTCGTAACGAGGGGCTTTGAGAGAAAAAACCTTGGGCAGCTCCACTGCTCTGAAGCCTGGGGGAGTGCGCAGCGCAGGCTCCCAGCGATTCCCCTTCGGAGAGTTACCACTGCTTCGTTTACCACAGCGTCACGAACTCCAATGTTTGAGGTCAGCATGTAGAGTTTGCCCGGCTCAAGTAGAATGCAGCTAGGAGATTCACAAACTGTGTGTGCGACATGTGGGCTACTTTGTGCCCACATGTCGTTCCTGTTTGTTACGGCAGTTGAGATACGCGTCGTCTACAGAGAGTCCCGTCAGGTTGTTTCCCCCATCACATGTAGCAACGGAGCGCCCGCGAAGCGCAATTGGCGGGAATTCTGCGGTAATTCGCTTGCTGGGCGAGGTGGTGGCGCCCTCTCATGCACCTTGCTGGAGTCAATAGCATGTTTCCAAAACATCTTTAGTGCTTCTAACTTAATTATTTCTATTGCTTCTTGGTGACTTCTGTTAATTGTGTTATTTTAGACCTTGTTCAGTCATTTTAACCCGGTTTTGGGCATTGCAAGCCTAGTTATGGCCTGTATTGAGCGCGTTACTGTGGGCGTGATCACGCCAGATGAGATGTAGGGATGGCCGACATTCCAGGCCCCTTAATTGCTATGAACTCAAAAGTCCTGTATGGAAGCTTTAATTGCAACCGTAGTAAGAAATACAAGGAGAACCTTAAGGAACGTAGTGTACCTTACTCTTCGTACAGTGACAGCTGGCTGCGCTGGGTGTCGTACATGCTTGCAATTTGTTTAGTACAAAGATATATTTGTGGGCAGGAGTTTGAGGCAGCATACTTTTCTATGTTCCACCTCTTTTCTTACCTTGATATTTTTTAATTTTTTTTTACGCTTTAAGTTCTTGTGCTGGAGAGATGGTCTGGCGTTTCGTTTAATCCCCTGTTGTGAGGTTTAATTTTTGGACAGCCGCTATCGATCCATGTCCTCCAGAAAGGACACCTCGTAAAGGGCTTGTCCATGCGTTTTTATTCATGCTAGCTTTCTTTTTTTTTTTTTTTTTGATCAGGGGCTGATTTTCTTCCACGCCAGTGTGGAGGAACGAACGGCAAGGTTTGCTCACTGCAAAACGCTCAGGCCCCTACTGTTTTTTTCGACGTGCGTCAGGGAAGTTTAAACGAACATGTAGGACGGTAACGGAACCCAAATTTTTGGAATGGTGTGTCGAATTTGAGTGAACCAGCTTTGTGACTTGAGATTTCGCAATTTTTATTGTAAGTGTAAAGAAATCGTCAAATAGGAGCATTTGTTTTATAACCAAGTTTGATAACCAATCGTGCTTTTCGCACTTTCTCTGCTGATCTGGTAGTCTAACTTTGCGCACCTTCCAGTCCGCCCAATATAACTATTGCACTAGGACAAAAGAATCCTGTACACTATTTCTGTTGCACACGGGATGGACGCACTTCTTTGTTTGACAACACATTCACCTTCCTTTTTAACTTAATTTAGGCCCTGTGCTTCACACGTGCGCAAATGCTGTCCAGCTTCTTAGGAGCCGTAAAAGACGCTTTCACATCACATCTGGATGCGACATTCTTGTACCTCAAGAAGTGCGTAATTGTAATTGGAATCCGTTGCCTATTTTCTGTAATGTGTACCAGTCTGTTTGGGAGAGCGTAAGTACCTACACTTGTGCGCACGCGTGAATGCAAGCCAATCACGCGGGGTAATTTGGTGGCAGAAAAACTACACAGAAATAAAGATGCGCACCCCTAAAAACCGTATTTCCGTACAATACCGTATTTCGTTGTCGGAAAGCTTAGAAAGCTATCCACGTGCAAGTGACTGTGTAATCTCGCTCGCTCGCTTGCTCTGGCAATTTGAGCAAGAACGTATGAAATGAGGAAACACGAAACGCGCAGGATACGGTTCACTCCAAGTTAGAACTAAAGGAACATGACACCCGCTTTTTCGCTTTCAGTTGTGTCTCACAGGTAATCCATGTGCACACACAGGTTGTCCAAGAGCAAAACAGACGCATGTCGACATCTGGGACCGCCGAGAGTGCACACAGTCGTTTTGTATTCGACTGAAACCTCCTTGCAACGGAGATAAAAGCCTCCGCGCAGCTCCACTGACTGGCTTAATGTATCCCCACATCCACAGAGAACATTTCGGGTAGGTTGGGTTTCTTTTCGTTGCTTTGATAGTTGCTCGTACACAATAGAGAAACTGAGAAGTTCTAGCTATGTATGTGATGTACGCTCGTACGGCGACCGCACAACGTGATGCTCGGGATGGATCAAGTTGCCTGAAGAGAAGCACTCGCGTTACCTAAATCCTGGGGCTTTCGTCGGCGCCAGAAAGTCCGCTGGTGAAGACAGAAGCTTAGCAAGTGCGAAATAGGACGCCCCGTTTTCTTTTCCTTCACTTGCATTGTTTTCCTACTGAGAGCTGTGTTTCAGGTAACTTCGTGAACGCGAAACAGCCTTGCCATATTTTTGTTTTTTTTTAAAGACGGTAGTCTTTCTTGGGATACTTCAAAGCAGAAATTTTGGTCTGTCTGTCTGTCTTTCTGTGTGTCTGTCTGTCACACGATTGAGCCACCCGGCCAAAGTTTAAGCACTTCCCTGAACGCCCCAGCCCACTTTAACTGGTGTCTGCGTTAATACTTATGAACACTGCCGATCAAAAAGCAAATATTAAGCATATCTGAGGCGCAACATCAATACCGAAGTATTAGGTGGGGTGTTCCTTTACTAGAAAATGCATAGATACGTAATTCTAAAGACCCTAGTGTTTTTTAGGCTGCGCTGAAAATGCGACGCTATGCGTGAACTGCGACGCTATGCACGAAAAAGCCCTCTACCGACGATATCGTGCTGCCGCTGGCAGTGACCCTGGGTTCTGCACAAGCTCATGTTTCCCGACACCGCTGCCAGATGGCGTCCATATCTCACGCAGTGCCTTCTCTATTTTATTAATGCCAGCCAGATGCGGCCGATTCAACATAGATGATGCGCTGTCTGAGGCAAGGGAAAACATAGTAGTACGGCCGGCAGAATACTATCGTCTTTGACGACATTTGCATCGAAGCACGCAGTCACGTGGCCAATGTTTTTTCACTACTTGTCTTGCCGTAATAATAATCATGATGTAGCGCGAAAAGACAATACGGACACAAAGAACTACATCATGATTATTAGCAAACACCAACTAGCGCAAGAACAAGTCATTTTGCCGTAATAACTTCGTAACTGCCGTCATTGTGGATGAAGGTATCTGCCGTGGTGATCTAGTGGCCAAGGTCTTCGACTACTGATCCGCAGTTCGCGAGATCGAATTCCGGTCGCGGCCGCCGTACTTTCGATGCAGGTGAAATTCCTGGAGGCCCGTGCACTTAGATTCAGGTGCAAGCTAACGAACACCGGATGGCCAAAATTTGCTGATCCTCCAGACGATGTCCCCACATAATCATGCCGTGTTTTGGGGACATAAAACCCGAGATGTTTTTTCTAATATGAGGACGTATTCGGTCACAGCCCAATGCAATTTTTTTCTGCAGAGCTTTTAGGGTCGAGGTCTGCCATTTGTCGTAGGCAGAAGATGGTTATCACCATGAACAGGCACGAGCTCCATCACCGCCCAAGAACTCAATACAGATGGCTAACAAGAGAAGCTGCAGCGTGCGACATCTACCCCGTGTTCGCCGCCCGTGTGTTCCCTTGTTAATTTTTAGGGTACCAATGTGGTGAGTTGCCCAATTTCAGCAACACATACGCGCTGTAGGAATATTTTACAGCAGAGCTGTTACGGTCAAGGTCAGCCTACAGGCATAGACAGCAAGAGAAACAGACACAGACTAAAAAAAATAAAATAAAAAAGAGAGCAAGCATAGCCAAGTATAGTATAGTTTAGTATAGTCTATTATAGAAAGGAGATAGAAAACAGATAAGTGAGAGGGTAAAATGCTAGCGAAGTCGGGACGACGTAGGTGGTCAGCAGCTCGTCTATGACTCAGCCTTCCAGGGCTGAGTGCAAGCTGAGCAATTTTTTTTTATTTAAATACTCATGTAAAGACTTATAGCTCTCTGAACGGGAACGTCGATATAGGCTACAAAGAACAAGTTCGCGTGAAATGAAAATAAAGCTGAACGAGTGTCGTAATACCTATTTTTCGAGTCGGCAGATAAAAAAGTAATCAAGCTTACCCTGACAAAATGGTTTAGAATGGTAGAATCCCGAACGGAAAACTGGCGAAATTCGGCGCAGTATATCCTTGCGATAATAATCCCCGCTCACTATGTAATAAATAGCACCAACGCCTGCTAAATTCACTTGCGACATACCCAATTTTTTTACGAAACTCGTATGCGGGACATAACCATCATTTGTCATCCCAATGTGTATCTAAAGATGTTTCGCCTTGCTTCACCTTATTTTGTTGACGTTCAATGCAGGGTCCTATAATGGCCTGTTTCCCTTCCGTTCCGGCTGAGGTCAAAGTTTATGGCGCTGCCAACAAGAGCGCCGGTGGGAACGAACAACCCTTTCTGGGGAGCCTTCTTCTTAAACGCTCTGCCTGCTCAAAGGAAAAATTTTTTCTGTTTTAGAAAGGCGAATAGAATGGCCTGCTGATAGACGAGCTCCTTATCTCCCCGGCTGACGTGAGTCGGTGATGGCGCAGAAGGAGATAGCGCTTTAGTTGGACCGAGCTCGCCTTGATAAATTGATACTCTGGTGTATAAATCTACCTCTTCCACCTCCGATTGGTCCCCGTTTCCTTGCTTATCACGCGGTCGTTTTCGACGCTCGCATCCTCACTATGACCTTACTTTCCAGATACGTGTTCACAAAAATTGCGATGCAGTTGTGCTCAACGGCGTATTCCGCCTCGATGGAGCAGTGGTTACGGTGGTCGGCTGCTGACGCAAAGGTCGTGAGTTTGATTCCGGCCATGGCGGTCCTATTTCGGTGGAGGCGAAATGCTAGACGCTCGTGCACTGCGCGATGGCGAGACATGCTGAAGGGCAGAAGAGTGGGGAGTGGGGCCAGCTGGTATTATTGATTTGTGGTGTAACTGCGCAAAAAAAAAAAAAAAAAAGAACAGACGGGAACGCAAAAGAAGAGAAAAGCACAAATAGAGACAGACTATAAGCTGAAGCTTTGTTCCGGAAAGCAATCCAAGTATAAAGGACAAGAACAATGCAAGACAGTAGAAAGGGTGGAGGATAGAATGCCGAGGAGGACCAAGATCTACAAAAACTGAAGACACATCAACCATGGCACGCCCATCACACAAGCCCAAGATAACTCTTTTAAATGCGAATGCATTTCATAGTCGGGCTATGTCAGGCATCCGGCGTTGGCGTTGTGCGGCGTTGGCGTTGTCCGCGGAGGAGGAGGAGGAGGATAGGTTGAGGAGGTGTGCGCGCCGGCAGGTGTTAGATGTGAAGCATCTTATGGCGAAGCTTAATCCGGTGGTGGTGGTGTACGGCGTGACCGCCCTTACTGCGCATGCGCAAGCCCTTTAAAAAAATAAAGATAAAAAAACCTCCTCTCTCCCTCCCCTAGGCATCCCTCCCCGCGGCAACCACACCCTCACTGCGCATGCGCCTCCCCTCCTCTCTCCCCTGCTACGCTCCCCCCTCTCTCCTCTAGGCATCCCTGCCCGCGCCGTCCACACTCCCCACTGCGCATGCGCGTCCCACCTCTCTTCTTCTCTCCTACGCTCCCCCCTCTCTTCTCTAGGCATATCTGCCCGCAGCATCCACACTCCCCACTGCGCATGCGCACCCCACCTCTCTCTCCTCTCCTACGCTCCCCCCTCTCCCTCTCTCGCCTGGCGACGCCGACACAGGCAGCGTCTGCTAGCGAGTTTCTTGGTTGAAAAAACCGACTGCTCGCGCTGCACAACCGTTCACTGGCCACCCCGTATATATGGCAATGAATCTTGACCTCCAAGGTGGTGCCGGTGGGAGATTTCTCCTGTGCGTTGTTGAACAATAAAAATTCGCAGCGTGCGCGTTAACTAAAAGCGGTCTGCGGCGGAGCTCGGCGGAGCTATATATGAAAAAAGAATTAAAAAAATAAATAAAAAAGTTAAAAAAACAAGAAAAAGCAAAAAAAAAGGCGCTGCGCCGTGCTCCCGACCGGGGTGCAGAAATTAGGCGCCTTTTCCTTCTTCAAACCACAACCACCATATATAAATGGAGTGAAGCGCGCGCGAAATGCATTCGCATTTCCTCACGATTCCCTTCGGGGAGGTGGGGGCTTTTTTTTTATGTTTTTAGAGGGAAGGCTGACGCATGACTCAGATTGTTTGTGTAGAATCAGATGTGTGTAGGTCTTCATTTAGCAGCGCATTGCAAGGAATGTGGGTGCACACCGCTCTTCTGTTACACCTCGGTGTTGTTTCGTCACAAAAATAAAAGAGCGCGCGACCTTGTTGAGGCCGCGCACATACACAAAGAATTTAAGTCTTGCGTCAGCTTTCCCTGTGTGGCTCTACATGAAAAAAGAGTTATCTTGACCATGTGTAATGGGCGTGCCATTGTTGATGGGTCTTCGGTTTTTGTTGATCTGGGTCCTCCTCGCCATTCTCTCACCCTTTCCCCTGTGTTGCAATTTTCTTGTCCCTTATATATGGCTTGCTTTCCGGAATAAAGCTTCAGTTGATAGTCTGCGCCTGTTTGTGCCATTCTCTTCTTTTTTGTTCTCGTCCGTTTTTTGGATAGTTAGACCAACTATGCTGAAGGGGCCCAGCAACACCTCTTCAAATAATCATTGAATGGCTTCATTAAAAGTGCCGTAAAGTTTTTTTTAGAATGGATCAAGTATGAGCGGAGTTACAGGAATATGTCACACGTTTCAAGCGCTTTTTTCTCTTCTTTAGTAGCAGCCAGCACGCTGAAAGCTACGCAGGAGGGGTGGGAGGGGGGTCTATGACAAGGGGGCAAGAAGATGCGTCCATCCGTCAGCACGTGTCAGGACCATGAACACTTTATTAGGAGCGAAGCTCCTTAGGCCGGCACCCCGCTGTCGCCATCGCCGTTGAAGCTCCCTGGCACGGTGCCAGCTGTGGCGTCTCCCCCTCACGCGGGAGGATAATTGAGCTTTATGAGCTCTGGAACGCGGATGGTGTCTGCACGATGCGCAAAGCGCGAGAATGCGAGCGCATTCGAAACAGAGGCAGATTAGTCTCCCTCTCCCTCTTTCTTTGGCTCTTCCCTCTCCCCCTAAAACCGGCGAACGCGCGAAACCATCGCTTCACCCTGTCGTCCGCCCAGTGGTTGGTCCGTTGCCTGGACCATGGCCGCCCCTGGAAAATGAAACGCCGCGCGTGCCGAACACCGCGTGCGTCCCGTTTCTAACCCCCGTATTCAGAAACGCTCCTTGACTTGAATTAGACTCGCCACCGCCTCAAGGCATCGCGTTCGAAACACGTTTGTGCTGCATTGAAGGCAGTGGCAAGTCAAGTTCAAGTGAAGGAGCGTTTCAGAATATCCCCGTATTCACAAACGGAGCGTCGCTCATCGGCTGTATTCGTACACAGAACAACTGCTAGTTTTTGTTTTCTTACAACGCACGGCTTACCATCAGCGTGTTCGCGAGCGCGGGCATGTCGCGGCATTCCGCGGCGGCCTTAATAACTATGCAGCTCATGATGCTTGAACCAGCCAATGGCTGTGAAGAATCACAGAAAGGTGGGCGAGTTGGCTTGGGTTCATAATGAAGAGAAAAGGGGAGCAGCGCTGGAACGAATACAAGGACGAGAAGACAGGACATACACTGTACTCACAACTGAAATTTTTATTGAGGAGCGTCTCTTATATGCATCCAGCATCGTCACACAAATCGTCACAGAAAGTGCAAAGCGAACATTATCAAGATACTTCCTGGAAAGACAAATGCAACAATAACAACGATATGTGATGTCACTATGCTATACATGTGGGGATGTGGCAGTCATATTCTTTAGGGAGAGAGGGTTACAGAGGTCTGGCTGACACATTTGTCTTTTAATCTGGTGAAGGGAAACGCTTCTATTAATTATCTTGTTGTTTTATCATGATGTCGTGAAAGGATGGCGATATCGCTGAAATAGGGATTGCGTCCACACAAAAGACAATGGTTGGCGAGATGGAAGGAGGTGGGATTTGATGAGGAAAGCGAGCGTCGGTGTTCCAGTGCTGCCCCCCTTTTCTCTTCATTATGAATGGCTGTGAACTTTGGGCTTGCGGCATCCTTTGTTGAAAGAAGGATGGAATGATTTCTACCTTATTTTGAGAACTGATAGTAAATTCCAGGCCACGAGCAGCGGTTTAATGTTTGACTCGCGTGATTTCAAAAGCCACGACGACCAATCGGCAGCGTTTTCCGACCACGCTGAAGAAGTGTTGCAGGGTCCGTTTAAAAAACACCAGATGGTCGAAATTTCCGCAGCCCTCCACTACGGCGTGCCTCGAAAAATATCACGGTTCCGGTACGGAAAACCCCATATGTTATTATTGAATAGCGTAAAAATGTTTTGCTTCAAAAAATAAATGAAACAGCAGTGCATTTTCCCCACCTTTGGCAGAGTCTAGTTAAAAATAGTGGCCGGCTATAAATTGTTTACAAGATATTTTGTTATAAACAATTACAGAATTATGTTCATATTTCCTAATATGCGTTGTAAAGTAACTAGGAAGCAGGTCAGTCAAAGTTAAAAATACTCGCTTATGATTTAGATTCGCAATATAATTATACTTATTTGGTGTTGCTGTTTTTAAAGTAAGATTCCGTAGCCGAACATAAAATATCATATATGGTTATGAATTACTCCAGGGTAGTTCGCGATACAATGAAAAATTGCATAAGATTTCAGCCACTTGTATAGAAGTACTTATTGTGTAGAATTCATAGTGAAAATAATTAATTTTATATGTGCTTTTGGCTTTCAATGCGGATCCTTTTCACGCTCATTGTTCGCTTTTTGCTGACGCGAAGACAATTAATTCAATTTTGCGTATAGCGAATTCAACTGCGTAGTAAATATTATGGCGCGCAGAAAAAAAACATGCGCGCATTATAAGGAAACAACGCATAGCAGCACCATTACTGCGAAACCCGAGGAAGTGCATCGCAGGGGCACCCAGTGATTCCCGTTCGTAGAGTTCCCACTGCTTCGTTTACGAAAGCGTCAGTGACGCCGTTGTTTTAAATAAGGATGTAGAGTTTCGCAGGCACGAGTAGAATCGTGTTAGGCAGATTTAGAAAGTCGTTGTGCGACATGTGCCCTACTTTTTGCTGCACTTTATCGACTACGTCAGGTTGTTTCCTCCATCGGATGTGGTCGCATAGCAACGCAGAGGCGCCGCAGAGGGAGGGGCATTTGCTCGCTTGGCGAGGTGGTGGCGCCCTCTTTTGCGCCCCGCCTGAATCAACCCCAGGTTTCCGAAACATTTTAGAGACGTTGAGATAACTAATGCGATTACTTATTGTCTATTTCTGTTACTTATGATAATTTTTGACCCTGTTCGTTCATTTTAAGCCGGGTTTGAGCATTGCTAGTTTTGTTATCGCCTGCATTGAGTGCTTTACTGTGAGCGTGATCACGGCACATGAGATGGATTTACGACAGCCAGGCCCCTTAAGTGCTACGCACTTAAAAGTCACCGCTTCTCTATTCAAAGCTATTTTACTGTCAATGCTATTTTACTGCACAGCCGGACAATCATATTTACATTTGCAGCATTAAAATAACTTTTATTCTTGCGATAACTTAGTACATTTTTGTTCTACCAACTCCACTTTCCGTTAGTAAAACACTCTATCAACTTGTTTCTTCTACAGTTCCCCGTGAAGAGTGGTTAAATGCGATATTTTTATGAATGTCTCGCGAGCACTATTGCCTGGATTCGCATAAATTAGAAATTATTCCCTTCTTAAATTCTTCAATCTGCGCGCCATTTTAGCTCTCTATTTACCACAGCATTTTATTAGTAGCTTTTCATAGATTTAGCTTACTAACTTCTTATGGAACCTATTCTATTGCCAACTTGCCTGAGCCGGCAGTAGCTAGGCATCAAATCAACCCAATAAAATATTCGCAAAAGAACTTCCCCATCTCCTGCTAAAGGGAACCATGTGTGGATGCGAAGCAGTGGGGAGGTGGTTAGCTTGAGCGGGAGAAACGTCGCCGCTCTCGTTTCGCGGCAGAGGCCCGGGAGCTCGTCGCGGCGCTGCACAGGAGAGAGAATGAGGCGCGCGCGCTCCGTCATTTTCATGCCGCGGCGCCCCCAGCGGAGTATGCAGCTGTCGCACCACCTGTCGTGCGCGCCGCTCCGTAGAGGATTCCTAGAGGAGAGAACGGGGGGCGACCGTAGGAGAGGAGAGAGAGCGGGAGGGGACGCGCATGCGCTGTGGGGTGTGCGACGCTGGGCGCCGCTCCGTAGAGTAGATGATTCCTAGAGGAGAGTAAGGGGGTGGGCGTAGGAGTGGAGAGGGGACGCGCATGCACTGTAGGGGGGTGTGGGCCGCTCCGTAGAGTAGAGGATTCCTAGAGGAGAGAAAGGGGGTGGGCGTAGGAGAGGAGAGGGGACGCGCATGCGCTGTGGGGGGGTGTGGGCCGCTCCGTAGAGTAGAGAAAATTCCTTGAGGAGAGAAAGCGGGGGTGAAAGTAGGAGAGGAGAGAGAGAGGGGGAGGGGACGCGCATGCGCTGTGGTGGTGTGGGACGCGGGAAGGAGGGACGGACCTTGCTTGGCGCAACAAAAATGAATACAACAGAAAACTGAGCCAAGGAAAGCGCAGGAGACATTATTGGTTTTTTAACCTCCGTGCAGTAATTAGAAGATAAACTGAAGACGAATAAAAGTGGAAGAAAAACACCCTTTTCGTCGGCAGGATTCGACCTCACAACTTTCGACGCGTCCGATACTGTGGCGAAGGAAGAAGGCACCCTACTTTTTTTGGGTATTTCAGAGTAGCGTGCAATGCGAATAATCCCCGGTAGTTCTAGCCGGCGGCGCTCGTAGCAACGGCGGCGAATGTGGAACACTGTTTCTGACAGAGGGAGCCGTCTGCCAGCTGTTATGTATGACGTGCGTCTATACACAGCGTTCTTGTGTGCATGTCTTCTGTGCGCTCTGCGCTTCCCACTCAACATATGACCGAGCTTCCTCACTCACCGATACTAGCAATTATTTCTTTTTGCTTGAAGATTTTCAGCTAGGGAAAGGCACAAAAAGCGCGTTTCACATAAATAAAGCAGGCACTCGCCTTGTGTAAAGCCCCTGAATGGTTTAGTCTTCTGGCCTTCGTGTTGGTTCGCACGTTCCTCGGTTACCGGCAGTCGTTTCGCCACCGAATACTCAATAGAACCTCCTCCTTCTTTGCTAATTGCTTTCAGACATACCATCGCATCGAAATGATCGAGCTAAATTAGATGCCATTTGTCAGGGCAGCCCAAGCCTCTAGAAGACGCTCCGAGGAACATACCAGACGAGCCTGTCCTATTGGAACTCCGTGATTACCATTCCATGGCACACGGTAAAGCGTGTTGGCTTCTTCAAAGCGATAGAACGGTGTCGCGGACGGCCTTACCATTGAACGAGAGTCACTGGTCTTGCTGCTAAGCTCGAGGTTGCAGGGTTCGATTCCCGGCCACGGCGACTGCATTTTGATAGGAGCTGATTGCAAAAGCATCCCCGCGCTTATATTTATTTATTGCGCGCGCGCGCGAGACAGAGCACTCTTTATTCAAAAGCACAGGATTTAGCCGGCGTATGGAATTCGCTGACTTGCTACTCTGCGAGGGGAAGGGGATTTGAGACTGAAAGTAGTGAGAGAGAGAAAAAAAATGACACAATATGTGAAAACACAATAAAAAATAAACAAGAAAATAGACTGGCTTTCTTGTCTCTTGGGCGGGGACGTGCGCTGATAGAGCCTCTCGTTGCGTGGTTTCAAGGTCAAACTAAACTTTGTCGATCTGACCGATACTACCTAAATACGTGAATAAAGTTTCATTGCACACCTTTGCAGCGTGAGGCAGGCTAAAAAGCCCAAGGCACAGTCAAACGATAAAGTTCTTTGGGTTATCGAATGCATGCAATCTTCTCACAGCGAACGCTCATCGGCATACGCTCTATATACACTCAAATAAAATATGTTCCAGAGTTTCCATGGAGCCCCAGCTGTTGAAGTTCGGACTTGCTGGTTGAGCGACGCGGTACCGTACGCTATTTTCATAGGCAGTGTTTAGGCGGTGGTAGAGGGTTTCCAGATGTCGAGGAATTCTGGATGGGAGTCTTGTTATGAGATGTGAGTCGATTGAGTGGAGGAAAGCATAATGATGTGTTGTAAGGTTCCACATCCTCTTATTTTCTTCAAAAGCAAGTCTTTTAACCTGCTGGAAAGCATCAGAATTGGTGAAATAATTTCGATTATAATTTTGGTCTGTAAGACCCTTGCGTGCCGCTTGATCTGCTTTTTCATTGGCCAGAATACCGCAATGAGCCGGTATCCACCAAAATGTTATAAGGTGACCTGCGTTAATAGCGAAGCGTTGTACGTATGCTATGTTGAATGAAACGGGGTGAAAATTTGTTTTCTTTGAGGTTGAACAATTTCTGTCGTGCTCCCTTGGAGTCGGTGAAAATTATCCATCGGTTCGGCGTTTGGCGCAAGATATAGAGGACAGCTTCTTTGATGCCTTGAAGTTCTGCTGTCGTTGAGGATGTCCTCCGTTGTAGCCGATAAGGGAATGTTTGTCTCGTAGAGGGGGGCATAAAGGCCATAGAAGGAATTCTCACGCGAATGCGGCCCTACACAACCTATGCCAATACAAAGAACGAACATGTTATTCTCCCCTGGTGTTTCCCGTCTCTTCGGCACAATTCATGGCGCCATCAGTCTGTTCACATGACGTCGTGAAGAAATAAGCTCTCGGTTAGTCAATTTAAGAGAAATAATCAACTGTGGATTTTCTCCTACCCTGCTTTGCCGTGCAGTCCCGTTCTGCCTTGCCTCGCATTACTATCGTGCGCGATCAACTGATTTCACTTCGTTTTTTCTGTGCTCGACTGCACTAGCAGTGATAACCGTGTGTAGCTGAAAACCGTAAATACATGATCGGCTCAACGCATAGTGCTGGCGCAGTTCACGTGTTTTATGAAGAAACAAGGTGTGGGGAGGAGATAGCGCACGTAGCAAATGTAGTGAAGGCGAGAAGGGAACCGCTCTCTCGTCTTCGAACTTGGAGTGTCTTCGGGGCCGGCCTCTTAAAGAACTTCGGCTGATCAAAATTAGTCTAGAGTCTACTCCGGGCCGAAAAACCACATGATGATTTTGACACATAAAGGCCCAGCAATTATACTATATTAATGAGAAGTACTATGGTGGAAGGATGAACAACCTTGGGAAGCGAAATGTCGCAAAGAACACGTCTTTACATGTGCTACATTTTCGTTGACGAGGGACAAGAGATGGGCGTACAGCGTCAGTGAAGCATGTGTACTTATGCGGCGTTCAGGACCACTCTCATGCAACGTGGCGCAAACACAGAAAACTGGAGAACAGTCTGAAATGCAGCTGTGATAGTTACGCTTGCCATCAGAGCTTAGCCCTAGAAATGCTAAGCGATTATTCATGGTTCTAGTAACACCATCTCATCACCAGTTGAAAGTCTTCCCCTTTTAGGTCACCTTTTGTTTCTTCTTTTGCTTTCTTTAGAATATTCATAAAAAGTCTTTTAACAATCAAAATTTATGGTTCTGGCTCTATGTAGGATACGCGTGATATCAGAGCATTCAAAAATTCAAAAATTAATTTCTCGTGTTCATTGAAAGATCGTGAACTAGGATAGTTGCGACACCTGGCGGAGGAGAAATAAACCAAGCGCTTCTTCCTACGTGGCCTCTGAGATCCGTTTCGGCAGCGCGCAACACAAGGTTAGCCTGAGAAATATTGCAGGACACACGAACGCCGATATGCGAGTGATTCTACCGGACACCTACGTCAGAGACTAGCGTCGCCTTCGGAACGCTTTTTGGAGCCTTGAGGCATTTTATAGACATGGTAAATGTTCAAGTGGGGTCAGCGTGCATATCCGCAGACTTCTGCCCACCTCTTTTTCATGCACGAGTTACGATATCCGCAAAAAATAGCCTGACCGGACGCATTTGTGCCATTTCTAGTGAACGAAAAATAAGCGATGAAACATCACTTGCAGGAACTGTAGGAAAAGTGATCGATGATTGCAGTCGCAGTCTAAGGTCATGAATAGCATCTAGGCGTTATTGAATCCGAAGGCATTGCCCGTCGCTATGCTAGAGTGGTTACTGCGCTAGGCTGCTGACCAGAAATTCGCGTGCTCGATACCGATCACGGCAGTCGCATTTTGTTAGAGTCAGAATGCTAGAGGCCCGTGTACTGTGCGACGTCAGTGAACGTTAGAGAACACCAGATGATCGAGATTTCTGGAGCTCTCCACACAGTGTGCCGCATAGTCGTACTTGCGGCACGTAAAACCGCAGATATTATTATATTACAACTCTTTTCTGACGAAGTCTGCTGAAGTGATGAGAAAGCCCCAATGCTCACAGTGATGCATCAATCTACCAGTTATTAAGATATATGACCACTGCGTCAGTATCCACAGCCTACATTGGGAGAGTCGGAAGCGTAGGTATTTCGTTGCACGTTTACTCGTGACACGGACCCATTAGAGCTGAGAGACCTGGTGACGCCCAAAGCGCCACAGATAATATGCTGGCAGAACGAGGACACGTAGTGTAAGCAGTCACAGGCTCTTCGTTATCCGAGCTTCTCTTGCGTGTCACGCAAAGGAGAGGGTGCGCTTATCGTAAAGGCACATCGCCAACTGCTGAGACGTGATATGTGTCTGCTCTCTGAAATACGTTCTGAAACCGGCGGAAAGACGATTCGTTGTTATTTGCTGTACAAAGCTTTGTCTAGCATGCATCTCTGCGTCAGAGGTATAGTCACATCCAAGAGTTGATAAAGCCCAGGGACAGGAGAAGGCACATAATGCAGTGCATAGACAGCTATCTGCTGGCTTTTTTTGGGGTCTTTTTAAAGACTACAACGCAAAATAAAACAAGCACAATGAAGAATGCGCATGAACACAGAGCTGTGCTTGTTGTGCTAGATTTGTTTGAGCTGTCTTTTAGTCACGCTGAACCCGCCATCCAAATCTTCAACCGTACTTCATATGCTTTAGCAGAAGGTAACGTTGGGCAACATGGTGCATAATATAACAAAATACGCTGCCGCAAGCTGGGAGCGTGGGAAAAAAAACGGGGGGGAGGCAGGGTAGCTGTAGTCAGAAATGCGCACGCAGAGAGGTCGCAACATATGGAAACTATAACACCGCACTATCTACAGACCGAAGGAACACTGATTCAGCCATCCTCTTCTACCGTATGCGGTACGCTTCAAGAATTTCAAATGCTGACGTATGTTTGCTCCTTTCTAGCACGCGCGTTTCTCCAAACAGTGAGTTTCTGGGCTGATGTGCTGTGCGACCAGGCTCCCAAGATCGTTCATTCAGCGAAGGGTCATTCAAGGCACACTGGAGAGTTCGGCGATCTTGTTCATATTGTGAGCTGTGGCACAAGAGATGACCAATAGCCTCTACGCAGTTGCAGTTATCGCACATGGATTAATATTCCATGCCAATGCGATAGCTGAATGTGTTGGTAAACGCTACACCGACCAGCAACCAGCTCAGCATTGTATCAGGACGTCGAGAAATCTTGGATGACAGTTGTAGCTGGATATTGATTCAAGGTTCTGTGGGCGATGATTGGAGTTTGGCGGTGAATTCCACGCGAGCTCTGTTGCAGTACTTGAAGGCAAAAGCACTGAGGCACCACCTGTGAAACCCTGCCCTGAATGTGTGTTGCGAAATGTGTCCCCCCCCTCTCACTTTTACTCCTTTATTCCCCCTCCCCATGCGTAAGGTAGCAAACTGGAGGTATAATCTAGCTAATCTCCCTACCATTCCTATACTCCTTCTCTCACTATTTCCAAACAGAGGTGTGGAGCCACTGTTTAGAGAGAGAAGCGCAATGCAACAGCAAGTGTGAATGCAAAACATTCTTAATAGATCACACACGTCTTCTCTTCTTTTTGTCCCTCGCTCTCAGTTTGCGCCACTATTCTTTCGTTAACCTACTTGATAATAGGAGTATAAAAACAGAGCTAAAAATTTGGGACAAAGCAAGAAGAAAGACCACGGCACTTACTAACAACCAAATGTATTTTATTCTTCCAATGATCTATATACTCCAGAAAAACACAACAGAAAAAAAATGAAGACTAAGCCTGCGCAAGGGTCTGAAAAATAATCAACGGGATGCAAATCGAGGGGAGGCTTACACATGCCTCGCCGCTATTTTGGACGTTATCGTTTTGGGCGCTATTATGATGGCCAAACGGGGCGGTTCACTAATGACCACATGCACGAACGTTCGAACAAGCTTGAAAAACAAGCTAGTCCAATGCCTCTTCATTGTGATCATTGTAGTTGCCAGCCATCTATTAAAAACTTAAATTTTATGTCAGAATACCATGAATATCGTGCACGCCTCATTTCTGAAGCTTATCATATCCAAAATAGCGGTGAGCGAGTGTAGGCTTCCAATTGATTTTCCTCCTTTCGAAGGAGATAGCATTCCTGTCTCATTGATCGTTTTTCTTGTCTCTGCGCAGCCTGAATATTCATTTTTTTTCTGTTTTATTGAGAATATAAGCTTATTGAAGTAATGAAGCCATTCGATTGTTAGTCAGCGCCATGATCTGTCCCCTTTCTTCGTCCCGTCTCTCTGGCGCTGTTTTTGCGGTCGTAATCAAGAACCAACCAGCCCAAATGTATGCCGTAGTACTTCTTATAGTTGTGCGAATGGCTCATCTGATGGATGCGAGCCATATACTGCCACCATAAATCGGCAGTGAAAAGGCGAAATTCTGCCTCACATAAACGCTATTCAATGGTATGTTTATGTACAGTAAATTAAATCTGATGTCTTAAAAGACAAGCTGTTA
This sequence comes from Rhipicephalus appendiculatus, assembly GCA_030522465.1. Classification (NCBI taxonomy): domain Eukaryota; kingdom Metazoa; phylum Arthropoda; class Arachnida; order Ixodida; family Ixodidae; genus Rhipicephalus; species Rhipicephalus appendiculatus. The sequence goes on along the minus strand of JALIZH010030594.1, from coordinate 6,929 downwards.
CTGGTTCTTAAGCGTCCGTATAAGGGGCCATTGATCGAAATATTTTTTATGGTCTATGGTTGGGATATATTCTCCACATTAACCCTATTAATCAGTGATGCAAACATCTGCGATTGAACACTACCTGCGTAGACGTTTCTTTGTGCCTTGATGTGCCTTGATCGCGATAGAACTCGTGCTTTGCGCAGCGAGTTGTTTTTTTCCCGATGCAGCGTAAACATTATTGGGCAGGATGCCTTTAAGACTATAACAGTACACGTTTTAGCTCACAATGACTTCCATATTTCAAGTTCGCTTGCTTGATATCTAAGTATGAATGACATGGCAACAATATGAGGATAACTAACGCACAATAACAATGCCAATGAGGTCACCAGTCCACTGAAAGCAACAAGGCCACCGATAAAACGATGGCATGAAACGATTATATCTCATGTAATAAAAATATTTACGAGAGGAAAGCACGAGAACCCGACAAGAAGAAGAAGGGAACAGGGCTACTCTAACTACTGTCTAATGAAAACGACATACCTTGCTTGAGGGAAAGTGACTGTCGCGGGTGCTGTTGCTTGAAGGCAAGTCATATGTCACTGATGCAACCATGTTGTTATGGTGGGAGCAGGTAATTTTAAGTTAGACTTAATTGAACTGTGTTACTGTGGAAAGACTGACGGCCAAGGTTGGAGAACGAGGTGACCGAGTGGTACAAACGAAACCAATTCTCAGTCTGTTTCAATTGCACCATCGTTCGCGTCGTGATTAGGCGAACTTACTCCAGGGTACATGCCATGAACGTGAAATGAATCGGCAGTAATTCCGTGTCGTGCCCATATAGAGTTCAGAGAGAGGCCAGTATTGCGTGTAAGTAATCGAAGAAAATGTAGTAAAAAAAGTAAAAAAAAGGAAATAGTTTGAGTGATTGGCAAAGCATTAACTTAAGGCGGGGAAGGGGGGGGGCGTAGACGGTTGCAGTAGCAATATATTGAACCCAACGTTGCCGACATCACTACGCGTAGGCTGCGATTTTTGTGCTGAGCCCGTGTCGCCCACGGCGACTGCGGTGTCAGCTTAATGCATTCAGCGCGAAGCAACGACGCGGGAGCCAGGTGGCAGAATTGACCGGGAGTAGCTTCATTTGCAATCAGCAAGCGTGTCATACGGCCTGCTTACGGCCCATATGAGGCTCTATAATTGGTTCAATCAAAGGGAAAACTAGAACAGCTGTATTGTGGTATAGTCAAGAAAGTACGCCCAATTATAATCGCTAAAACAATTTTTTTTTCAGAAAAAAAACAGCACTTACTCATTAATAATGAAAAAGTTAATGAAATGTAGACCGCAAATATACGCGCGAAAATTCTACCTCTCTCTTTCAAGCACACATACACATAAGCCTAAACACACGCACGCGCGCACACAGGCACTCACAGATTGCCACGCGTGTTTCTTTCAATGTTGCTGTATTCGGTTTACACCCACAAAGACAGCAAATCTCGGTGCAGACTGCGCCTCGGCGTTCGAGAAGCTTCGCGATTTCAATAGATCGTTTTGTTAAGATTGCACGCAAGACGCGAAGAGTCAAGCTTATTCTAGAGTTTGCGTGACCACCATTGATAAGGCTAGAAAGTTCCATGCGTCATGTATAAAACACGGCGCATACCAACGATGATCGACGGCCGACGCTCTGTTCGCCGCTATCAGTGCCAGCGTGTATTGCTGTAATCTGACTTTCCATTTACCGGCCACATGTTCGGCCAAATAAACAGTTTCATCGGGTAAATACCGACTGCTGCCTTCGTCAACGTCACGACCCCGTGCCAATATAAACACACGCGCACACACGCTCAACACGCACGCATGCGCGCGCACACACAAGAAATGTGTAGGTTTAAAAATTTCCAATATTCTCATTGAATGGAAGAAGGAAAACTTCGCGAGGGTCTCGTTTTTTGTTATTTACGACCAGATGGATCCAACCGGCAATACGAAGGGTCTGAGTTCGGATCCTGCCGAAAAAATGGGTGACATTTGGCCCACTTTAATTCATCTGACATTACGTCATAATTACTACACCACAGTTAAAAAATTGGGGGACCCTTAATATTCGCCTTTAAGAGTTGAACGCGATAGCCACATCCTGTCCCGAGTGCCTACTTCAACCACTTAGTGAACACTTGCTATGCACCCACTACGCGGTGTTAAGGGAATACGCGCAGTAAGGTGTGTGCCGTTTGTAATGGGTGGCTGGCTTTAAACTATGGAATCGTTATGATAGTCACATATTCTGACGCCCGATGGCAATGTACGCTTGTACCACGCAATATTCCTGGGGTACTACATGTTATATTGCGACGCCTATATAAAGGACGCTTGCGTTTGCGAAGCATGAAAGTTATTTTCACTGCATTTCCAAGCAGAGGAAGTTATTTTCACTGTATTTCTAAGCAGAGGCGTGGCTGTGTGGTAGAACACCTGCTTGCCACGCAGACGGCCCGGGTTCGATCCTCACTCGGACCACGAAATGTTTATTATTTATTTTATTTGCATCTTTCTCGATTTTTCGGTCACGGACAAGATGATGATTTTTCGCTCACAACCAACAACGCCGACGCCGGAATTTCTGCGAAACGAGCTCTTTAACGCTATCGCGTTAAAAAAATAATTACGGTCCCCTGTGGTTTCTTCACTTATAAAAATGGCTGTTGCCTTCATTTAGTTGTGTCAAATACAATAATTTGACGTTGGCGCTACGGAACTTTTCAGCGCAAGATCGATAACACGGCGTGCATTCATCCAGGAAACTTTGCACCTATATTCAAGCGACGAAACTTCTCTCCCGCCTTGTGCCTGGAGATGAGACGTGATTGTATGAGTGAGACTTAGAAGCAAAACAGTAGTCTATGTTAGCACGGCGGTACGCAAAAGAACGAAAACACCCAAAAAGGAACTTTAAACACGGCGGGGGGTTTCCGTGGTGTTTTGTGTTCCTTTCATGAGTGTTTTCGTCCTGTTGCGCGCTACCGTGCTAAGATGAGTTACCAACTCACCCAGCAATCCATACATCTCACCAGTCTATGCAGTGGAGTCATTCGGAGTCTTCTCACTCTAAAAAAAAAAAAAAAAAAAAAAAAAAAAAAAAAAAAAAAAAATGGGGGGACCCTTCAGCTTCGCCTTTAAGAGTTCAACGCGACAGCGATATCCCGTCCCTAGTGCGTACTTCAATCACTTAGTGCATACTATGTAATGGGTAGTATGCTTTAAACCAGGAGAAATAATGCGCGGCAAATGTGGGAAATGTTTTCGAACTTGCTATGCACCCACTACGTGGTGTTAAGGGAATACGCGCAGTAAGGTGTGTGCCGTTTGTAATGGGTGGCTGGCTTTAAACTATGGAATCGTTATGATAGTCACATATTCTGACGCCCGATGGCAATGTACGCTTGTACTACGCAATATTCCTGGGATATTACATGTTATATTGCGACGCCTATATAAAGGACGCTTGCGTTTGTGAAGCATGGAAGTTGTTTTCACTGCATTTCCAAGCAGAGGAAGTTACTTTCACAGTATTTCCAAGCAGAGGCATGGCTGTGTGGTAGAACACCTGCTTGCCTCGCAGACAACCCGGGTTCGATCCTCACTCGGACCCGAAAATTTTTATTATTTATTTTATTTGCATCTTTCTCGATTTTTCGGTCACGGACAAGATGATGATTTTTCGCTCACAACCAACGACGCCGACACCGACACCGACGCCGACGCCAACGCCGGAATTTCTGCGAAACGAGCTCTTTAACGCTATCGCGTTAAAAAAACGCCAGGCCTGCGGCAGCACAGTCACAGCGAAAGCTGGAAGAACGCCGTTTCTAGAACCCGGTTGGAAGGTACCCACTACTCCGTTCATTGGTTCGGTGGCTGATGCCGATGAATAATTCTGGCTGAGCCCTTGGTAATGGGTTGGAAACAACGACCCACTCGTAAAGCAATTCATATTGTGTGACACCTGGTTACACAATTCGCATTCTGTGACGCCTGGTTGTTACTTTATTCTTATACCCCGTGATATTGCGCATGTTAACGCGGTTCCTTCCCGACATAACACTTGGCCTGGCGGTCCCGACGTGGGAGTCGCCCGCTGCGCGCTAACGCGCGTCTTGCCGGACAAGAATAAAGTTGCTCATCCATCCATCCATAACGCTTGTATAGAGTTTTTGTGCTCAGGAGTTTCGAGATCCGGCGCGGCTGTGTGGTAGAATACGGGGCTGGCACGGAGCAGATCCAGGTTCGAACCCCTTTACATTCTGGATATTTTTTCTTATTTCGAGCGATAGCGGTTACGCACACCAACGGTGGCGGCTGCGGCGGACAACTAAGGCATCCTTGTTTTGATCTCATATCAGCTTTCGCTGCCGAAAAATTTAAGACCCAACGCTCAAGAAGGAAAGCGCTGGCGGTACTTCTTGGGGCGCAAAGGGGATCGTACTCATTGAGTATTTTGAAAACAGTTGGGCAGTTATTGGCGAATACTAGGCCAGAGTTAATCGAAAACTGCGTAATGCCATCGTGAAAACAAGCTGAGGATTTGTCACAAGAGTTGTCCTCCTCCTGCACGACAACGCCCCAGTTGACAGGTCTCATGTTACCCACGTTGCCATTCCAGAATGTGATTTCGAACAGCTTGATCACCCACCCTACAGTCCCGACCTGGCCCCGAGTGATTTTTATATTAATTTCCGAATTTGAATAAACACCTTGAGAGAAAGACTTTTGAAGACTTCAACTCGCTTCAAACTGCCACAGAAGAGTCGCTTGGCAACCCAGAAGAACGTTTTTTTTTTTTGCGTGGTATTAAAATCCTTCCAGGAAAATGGGACAGGTACATTAGTGCGAGGGCAGATTTTTATTCTTTATTTATTCGATGATTACCCCGCTTAGCCCGAAGGCACGGCTGCAGGGGGGTTACAATACCAAGAAAAAACACATGATCATTGATACAGCACACTTGTTCACTTGATAAGCGGTTCCATTCGCTGATGGAACGAAGAAAAAAAAAATGGATTAGCAAACAAATTAGAGCTGGTACGATATTATGAAATTTTAAAACAATGATCATTGCACGAAGAGACATAATGAGGACTGTGAAGGTACGTTTCTTTTCGAATGCCGGTTTTACCATGAAATATTTGATATAGAAGCTTTCACGGCAGTTTCCTTCAACGGGATGAGAGTAATTCCCATCCTACCTCATTTTTCATGTTGGTGCAACTGTCATTTTTTGAGTACCGGTTTAGGACAAACCTTGCAGCTCTGTTTTATATTTTTGCAAGTTGGTCACTTCAAGTAATTTGCCGAGGGTCCCACACGGCGCAAGCTTATTCAAGAATAGGGCGAATGTATGTTAAGCACGCCGTTGATTTTAAACATGCCGGCGCATGTCTCAGGTCTCGTTGTATAAAGTCTAATGACTTGGCGGCCTTCGCAACAACTGAATGAACATGAGCATTCCATGACCAGTTGGCTGAAAAAGTTACACCTAAGTATTTATACTGTGGTTTTTGCATTACTACACTACTGATGATAACGTACTCTGAGGTTAACCTGGTTTCTTTAGTGTGAAAGTAACATGGACGCATTTTTTGGCATTTAAAGTCATTTTCCATATTGAACACCATTCGAACTCGCGATAAGTCGCTTTGTAGCAAGGCAACATCACCTTCATTTCTAATTTTCCTGCACAAGACGCAGTCATCTGCGTACAACAGTATATTAGAATCAATTACTGAGCAAATTTCATTTATATATATTAAGAATAAAAGTGGCCCCAGGACTGAGCCCTGTGGCATCCCTGTTGTGATTTTCACAAAACTTGATTTCTTGCAATTTAATACAACGCACTGGCGGCGGCCTGAGAGATAATTTCCTATCCACACCAGAACTTCGCAGTCAGTATTTCGCGCTGCAAGTTTAATCCAGAGAAAAAGAGTGCGAAACAGTGTCAAAAGCTTTATGGAAGTCCAGAAAAAAGCAATCGATTTGTCCCCCGTTGTCTATTTCAGATACTAAGTCATGGTAAAATTCAATTGATTGTGTTGTGCAAGATAAGCCCTTATGAAACCCATGTTGTTGAGAGACCAGTTAAATTATTTGTTGATAAATGTGACGTTGTTTCTTTGCACAGAATATGTTCTAATAACTTGCAGGGTATGGACGTAAGGGAAATAGGCCTATAGTTGGTTACGTCTTTCTTAGACCCACTTTTTCAATAGGAATCGTACATGCAAATTTCCAGTCGTCTGGGAGGGCACTGGAGCACAAAGACTCAGAACACTGCTCTAAGATTGCCTTATTATCGGTAATATTGTTTAGTAATGCCCTGATACCGTTCACACTTAAATCTACTGATCGTATTGTCACGTGGTCGTGACGTCGACGAAGGCAACAGTCGTCTTGTCGAAGAAGAAACTCTTTATTTGGCCTAACTTGTGGCCGTGAAACGTAAAGTCAGATTACAGCAATACGCACTGGCACAGATAGCGGCGAACGGAGCGTCGGCCGTCGATCAACTGACAAGCGGTGAAGCGCGTCGACATTTATACGCGTGTCTTCGAATATTCCAGCCTTATCACTGGTTGTCGCGAAAGCTCTGGAATAAGCTCGCGTGTTCGCGTCTTGCGCGCAATCTTAACACAACGATCTACAATAATCGCGAAGCTTCTAGAAATGCGGCGCGGTTTGCGCTGAGCATTGCTTACCGGCTCTGTGGGCGTAAACCAAATACAGCAAACGTATAATACGGAACGCGCGTGGCAGTATATTCGGTACGGAACTTGTGCATTGCGAAGCACTAGAGCTATATTTCGGTAAGTATACGGAAAGGGAAATAGTTATTTAAACAAATAGCTTTCTCAGTATCATCTAATGACTCCTCA
>JALIZH010030593.1:0-22046 GCA_030522465.1 Rhipicephalus appendiculatus | reverse complement strand
ATGATCTCCTGCCACCTACTCCTACACGAGCTGATTCTATTTTTGGGCCTACAACTCTGACAATTTTGCTGCTCCACCTAACACTTTCCCGTCCTCGACCGCTTGTCCATAATAAAAACATGGTTGATCCCTCCGTCATAGGAATCGGTATAACACGAAAGTGCAACGTGTCCTTACACGTTGAATGTTTACTGCACATTGATATAAGAGAGCTTGAACAATGTCTATTGATGTGGTGACAGTTATAGCACCTTTTAACGTGGATTCATCCACGTTGACGCTTGATGGTACATCTGTATCCCGACGGCTAATGTCTATGATGAATGATTAATGAAACCCTTCAGTGGCCATAGATGCCTGTGGAAGCTGTACGGTGAGAGCGGAGTCATTGAAAGCGGTGCGACAACCAGAAGAGCGTCAATGATTGGGCGTCGAACTTGGGCTAAGGTCGCCTACTCGCGGCATGTAAGAGTTATTGAACAACGCTGCCCGACCAGAGGGAAACGCAACGCGCGTCGTGTCTTCCCCGTTGGCCGGCTGCGATTTTTCGCGGGCCGAGCTAGGAACATGGCTAGATATGCGGAGTTACGGCCACGAGACGCACTCGCGCGTCACACAGCTATTTTTGGTATGGACGGATGCTACGAGTGTGGATGCTAGAGGTAAGGTCGCCCCCCTGGCAGTGTGTTAATGCGTCGGCAAAATTGCACGTTTACTATTCACACACGCCGAATGGAACGGACGCGGAGAAACAACGCTTTGAAGAAACTAATCGTGCATTTCACGGTCATAATGCATTACTTCTCTTATCAAGAGCACTGTGAGAGGACAGTGGTAGATATTGTCACGGGTATGGAAAGGTACCTCTGGCACAATATAAAACAATATAAAACAATACAATATAAAGGCTTGTTTTTAAAGCCTACAGAGAATGTGACCGTGGCGCAGTTGATAGCGTGCCCGGCATCTCTTGTCGCGGACCGAGAGGTCTTAGGTTCGACTCTCGTTGACGGAACTTTTTTTCTTTGTCTTCTGATCATGTGTATTTTTTCGACGTCATTTCCGCGACAGAAATACGTCACTCAAATCTTGGTGGACCCCGGCATAAAAAACACTTTCGTGTTAAAAGCCGCAAAACGTCAAGAATACCACCATAAGTACTCTCCTAAAACAAAGAATGACACTGTATGTGATTAAGCTGCTGTGCAGTGAGATATTTTTGGCGATGCACTTTAGAATCCATCATGCCCTAAAATTAACTGCTTGACATTTTCGCCACGTGAGCACTCTGCATGCTCTGAAAACAGATCCGATAGTGAGGAAGACACTCTCCCTATATTACGCAATTCCATTATCACGATTTGAAATGCTTTTAGCAAGCGACTAAACGCTGTTTAGTTAACATTCTTGCAGTTACTTTAGTGTATATGTGATTAAACAAAGCGAAAGTAGGACATAGGCATTTTAATTCAACCTTGGTGTATAAATGCACTAATCTCCATGAAGTGAATCATGACGAGTGGGCGAAGCTCTGGGTGTCGTATCGGAGAGTACCCGTACGTTCGTACGTTACCCGAGCGTTGTCCCAGATAATGTAAATTGAGTTACATAAAGCATATGTAGAAATGTTAATTTATTTCGCCTTCTAGTCGTCTTAGGCAATTCAAGGAGCGTTTAGAAAATTGCTGGATTAGAGGATATGCTACGAAAGTGAATGCAAGAACCTGCCATCTTGCCGGTTGCAAGATACCATTTTGATATGCAAACGCATAACGCACGGAGGCCTATTATAGGGTTTTTTGTACATTTGTCTCGCCGAAAAGAACAACCCTGGCACTGTACAGGCAGTTATTGAAGTAGGGTAGGCGGGGGCAAAACGACAAAGTTGTACAAAGAGTGCATACGTTTTAAATTTAATTTAGGTATTTTAAACAACACAGCAAAGAGCTTTCTTCTGAATACAAGGCATGCGGTACATCAACACCGTCATGTCCTCATTGTTCGAAAGTGTAGGGGGAAAAAAAGGAAGAAACGTCGCAGACGTCTCATTTCACCCTAGCCTGTACGGCGAAATGAACCACAGAGTGGGGTAGGAGAACAGACAAATAAAATTTAAACATTTGTAGCAGAAGAAGTTTAAAGACATCGAAGCACCGGCGCTGTGTTTGTGATTCCCATCTTTGCACACCATGAGAGCTTAATCTAAACAGACCGCGGTGCTGTGGGGCTCCGCAACTGCTTCGAGATCGAGCACTGCCAGAGTTTCTTCGAACAGCTCGATGAGCGGTTTTTCTTGTTCGTCAGATAAGACTCGCCATGCCGATTCGAACACGCATTTTTAAAGTGCTTTATTACGACACTGGTTCTATTTCCCGATGCGTCTCTGAAGGACAGCCTTTGAGGCACAGAACGACGTTGCAGTAGCACCAACATGATGATGACGTCCCGAAGAATATGGTCCCCCTAGCCACAGAGGGGGATTGTCAAAGAATTGGGAGGAACTAACTGATTTTAAAATTCTCGATTTACACTATAACTCACCATGATAAATCCAAATGTTTTTAATAAACGTCTACTTGAGAATGTCTTCCATAACGGCTTGTAGTGCGTATTAGCGCTTCAGTGCCTCTTGTGGCGTTTTCTTGCTTTAATGTTCGAAAAAAAATTATTGCGAACTCGCACTTGTGGCGTGAAGCCTGAAGGTTAAGTGAAGCTGGTAGGCCTTCCTTGTTTTTCTTTATCTTGTCTGTCTTTATTTTCGCCCTTGTTTCTCTGTTGCTTTCTTTTCTCTGTTTATTTCATGCCTTTCTTGTACCTGTTTTTTGTATATGATTCCTTGTATTTCTTTCATTGCGTTTCATTCTTTCTCTATTTCTTCCTCCTTCGCTCTTGCTCTCTGTTTTTTTCTATCTTTTTCCTGTCTGTATGTATATAGTTCTGCGACAACAACCTGAATAATTCAGAACACCAGGTGGCAATATTTTCATATGTTAATTCCTTTCCTGCCCAGAGTGCAACTAATCTGATATCGCAAATGATAAAGTATTGGTATGTTTCTACTTCGAAGCTTGTTTACTCTTAGTATATAAAACCATATTTCAAACGAATTTATTTGAAGGAGCGCATATTCCAAATTCCTTTTTCAGTTGCAATTTACCAGAGTTCTGCCTGTTCGCGTTGCTGCGGGGTGTGTCCAAGTGCGTGAAGAACAGAAGAACTTCTCCGTTCACACAACCAGAACGTCTGCATTTTTTCAGGGAGAATGGTCGCTGTACACAAGTTAGGACGAATGGCTGTAAAGGAAATTTCTATGGTTTCGAAAAAGAATGTCAAGAATGCTGTACCTAATAAACAAATAAAATCTTGTGTTTTTTTGTGTGTTTTAATTAGTCTCTGATTGCGAGAAAATTTTGGGCTCAACAGGAAGACATTTTTTTCAAACAAAACTGCTTACCAGAAACCAGGAAATGTATATAAAACTGATTTCTTCAACGTTATGTATATACACATCTTCGAAATTGCTAACCGTGAAGTCGCAGGTAAGCATGCCATGCCGTAATGGGAGAGATGAGAATTAAAACGTAAGTCAAACACAGGCACAAACAGGACGTTTTTGCAGCAGCGTTTTCTTCCCATTTTTTATTATATTCTACAACGTCGCACGGCCTTCTACCAGTCTCTATCGCGGCTCTCAAAGCCTTAATTCACAATTCCTCGTTGATTGTGAGACGCATGGTTCTAGCTCTTTATCTACAGGTTTTGTTCCACCATAACATTTTCGATTGCCTCTCTGGTGGTGAAATAGCAACGCCACAGACACCAGAGAGAACAATATACTACTAATGCAAGCGGGAGAGTCTTAATAACGGAGGCTCGCTGTTGGCTATGGGGAAGAGGAGAGAATAAAACATTTATTGCTAACAAATAAGTCGCTAGTGGCTGGACCTCCTAGTCCGGAAGACCATTGGCTCGTGCCGCCGTGCGGGGCTCGGTCGAGCAGGGTTTGTTGCTGCACTTCGTCAGAACTGGACAGGGTCGCCTCCCATTCGACTATTGTAGGATTATGGTTGGCCAATATACTGGAATATTTTGGAACTCCCAGACCATGTGAAATGAAGTTGCCATCTGGGGACAAAATTTACATTGCGGCATGTAGACCGAGGGATCTAGAATAAAAGGGTCTTTTTTAAATGTATTATTGCCCTCACAAGAATGACCTCTCAGAATGTTCCGTATTGAAACACCTGTTCACGTGCTAGACCTTAGATAGAGATGCCAACGGCTTTCTTTCTGTCTTCATCTTATTATTTGATGTCCTCCTGTAGTGCTGGTATTGCACGTCATTATTAGTTCTGTACAGCACATTCTAGTACTTCTATGGGCTGCGATATTTGATGGTTAATCGGGCACTGATTAAAACAAGATATGTCGGTGTAGCATTTTTTTCGCTGCGATTTATTTCTGGAGGCCAATTATTACTAACACCGCACATCGCTTACTGCATAGCGCGACCGATAATTAATAACAGTTTGTTATTTACCGATCACTCTGTTTCGTTTTGGCAGAGGTCCAACAACGGCAAGCCGCAAGGTATAACTAACGACATCCAATGTGTGAAACGGTATAACAGAACTGTGACGGACTTCCACGCTCCCTGGATCGTGTGATGGCGTTCATTCGCCGGACCCATGTGATGTAACGTCATCGTTGTCGTCGTCGTCGTCATCATCGTCGTCGGCAGGCAACAACTTCTTGCTGTTCCCCTCATTACGTACTTTCGCCGAGGGCACGGGGTCTAGAACAGCCGACGAATAGCGGCCTGCCATTGTAGACGCAGTAAAAAGGAAACGCCTACAATAGTGTCGTCATACTAGCTGCGCCATCTGGGAGCTGGGCCACAGTGGTGACGTCTCGGAGTTGGAAGTGTCCTCATATATGTGTAATTGTGATATGGGGATGTCACTTTAGGTGTTTTTCTACAAGTTGTCTGGCAGCGCTATGTAGGGGAGCGCCGACACTGGAGAGAACCCGAGTGAGTGTCGAACTCGGACTAGAAAGTGAATTATTGAATGCAGCGGAGAGCACATAAAATCAGATGTCAATGAAACGGCCAGATGAAGCCGTGTAGCGCCACGAACGCTACCACGGCGTTCAGGGGTTGTTTATACAGGAACACCGCGTGCGAACGCTTCATCTTCTCAGGACTGCAGCAGAGCGAACAGGAGTGGGCGTTCCTTCTCTTTCGTGTAAGTGTTGTCGTTCGAAGCGCTGCAAAGCAATGTTTACTGTCACATACAGAAGCATGCCGATTCAGAGCAATAATGGATGACAAGTTAATGAGCAGACCAATATGAAGTGATGGACATGATAACGGCGATAAGTGGCGTGCAGAAATGTAGTCTTTAATAACAAGCGGGTCCCGAAGGCAGTGCTTTTTAGGTCGCAAAAATTCGTATAGCCTGCACATGACGCGAAAGACGCAGTGCGTAAAGGCTCATTTACACTAGCACGACACGACACCGATTTTGGTCTGCCGACTGTCTTTGGGAGCGTCTTTTGTAGTGTCTTCGTCCCATTTACGATGCAACGACGCCAAGAGTCCGCCGATGGTCTGTGGGGCGGACTCTTGGTGTCGTTGCAGTGTAAATGGGACGATGACACGACAAAAGAGGCTGTCAAAGACAGTCGGCAGACCAAAATCGGTGTAAATGAGCCTTAACCGCTTGATCATCAACCTTGTGACTGCAATTCATATTTGAAGATAAACAGCGCACAGAAAACGAAGACAAAGGAAGAGAAGGGATCGACACACACAGCGCTTCATATCTTCAAATATGAATACGCACCAACTCGCCCAACTAGCTGTTTTGTTGTGACTGCAAGAAGATTTAAGTTGTCAAAGTGTAACATTCGGCGTCACGGATTACTGCCGTCGTGGCTTCGGCCGTGGCTGCTGCCGTCGTATGTGCGGGAACTTAAAAGAAGATCCGCCATAAGCTTCAATATCACCAAGACGCAACGGGTACGCTGCTGGCGCGTGTACGAGAACTCAGAGAGTAACCAGTATGCCTCACCCCAACAGATGCAAATTACCGACATTCTCTGTCTTGCAACGAGCGCATCCAAACTTCACGCCCTCACTTCCCTGAACGACAATCGAGAGGAGATCAAATCGTACCTAAAGTTATTCATGTTCGTCGCCATTAAAATTTGTACTTACCTCTTCGCAGACCACTTTCAAATTAGGCCCCTCGATGCCGCGCGCCGTAGGCCATTTGCGCCATCTCGGGGGCCGTTAGTGACCGAGCTTATTCGACGCTAAATCAGGTGATTTAGCTTGGAGACGCGCCCATCGCCAAAGAAATCTCTGCAAATTATGTCTGCAAGACGATAAATGGGGGGTAGTTGTAAAGCAGCGTGCTCGCCATTTCGCTGAACATCATGCATGCACACATGACAGCATTCTCTAACGTATCATGTCGCGGAGCAGAGTCGGAGTTCAATTATCCGGCCACACGCCATGGACAAATTTTCTTTACGACGATTTTTCTTTTTGGTTTTTGTATAGACGATTTTCCGCAGCTGATTTGTTAATCAAAACTAGATGGCGCCACCACTGCACCGTGACCGTCTCCTACCGCGGCCGTCTCAATGCCTTGGCCTTTGGTAGCGCTGCTCAATATGTCTGTATCCGCGTCGCGTCGTCTGCTCGGCGTCCCCGTAGCGTCTGCGCGCACGCGAGTAAAAGCGAGGAGACGGCAGCGCCGGAAAAGTCAACATGGCGACACCTGTGAATGCAGTTCCCTTCCGCCTCGAATTTATCACGTCGTCGTTCTGCGCTGTATGGCCCGTAAGTGCGTAACCTACGCATTTATTTGCTTTATATTTACGTCCTGAAGCTTTCAGAGCAATGTATTCGTCGGCATTTTGCAGCGTTTTCGATTCATTCTCAAATTCTCGGAGACAAGGCTTAGCAGGTATGGCTAAATAAACACAGCTAATCTCGATAATAAAGACAGAACATACCTGATGCTTTGTCCCCAGCGTGAAATGACACTGAGCGATAGCTGATTTCACAATTTATTTATTGCTGTGAACACAGTGGGCGAGTAGCAAGCGCGCGTTCGGATCGAAGCGGGCGGTCGCGTCTGCATGGGTGCTGCCATGTCGGATTCTAACCCCAGCTGCTGGCGCTTACGGCCACGGCCGTTTCGCTGGCCCAAAGCGTTGGCCGGTGAAACTGGCTGGGGGGAAGGCCAGTTACGGTCACGTGATCAAACATGGCAGCGCCCGTGCGCCGCTGCGGAAAATCGTGGATATGTTTATATTGTAGGCACAATTCATGTACTTCATCGTTCTCACTTGTAGATATCATCATCATCCCTACTGGGCTATCTGGTTGGTGTTCGGAGCCGAGGCAGACACTGCTGAATAATGGGTTCTGCCGACATTGTCTGGTGAGGCCTTCCTGCGTCTTCCAGAGCGCTGGAGGTTCGTCAAGATCGCTTACGCATGGCCACCCCTGCAGCTATGCAACCATCCGACCAAACAGCTAGCCCTAACGCTACAGCCCCATTCCACCGGCTGCCCTCCCTTCGTACACTGTCAGAAGCCCTATGCGCGAACCACCCATGTTCGCGGGTCTCCGCGGTGATGACGTCGAGGACTGGCTCGACATTCACAACCGCCTGAGTTCAGTCAATAGGTGGATCGAAGCCGAGAAATGGACCTCTGTACTCTTTTACCTCACCGGTGTTGCGAAAACCTGGTATTTTAATCACCAAACTGACTTCGTCGATTGGTCTGCTTTTGCCACCAAGCTGCGACAAATCTTCGCAAGCTCATCCAGCTGTTCCGACATAGCAAAGGAAAAGCTGGCTGCGCGTGTTCAACTCGCGCACGAATCGTACGTTTCGTACATCGAGGATGTCTTGTCCTTCTGTCATCGTGCGAACAGTGAAATGACGGAAGCCGAGCGCGTTCGCCATATCCTCAAAGGAATAGGCACGCTCGCATCCAACGCTATGGCTGTTCACAACCCTGCCACACTTGAAGACATTACCTCGACAGTCCAGCGCCTAGACGAGCTGCAGGACCTTTGTCTTCAGCAGGAGAGCGATCCTCGCCTTACTTCTCTCTCGGATTTACGAGCGCTCATCCGCACCATCATCCGCGAAGAACTTAACTGCAGGAACAGAGCCGATCCTCTGCGGCCTCCACCCCCAGTGCCACCTTTCGACCTGCGCAACCGTGTCAAGAAGGCGCTCGCAGCCATGACGTCACCAAGAGTACCTCCCGCTCCATCAGCATGCCTGCTACCTACATACGCTGATATGGCAGCCATGACGGCACCGACAGCATCGGTTGCTCACGCCACACGTTCTATGCCCATATACGTCGATATTGCAGCAATACCACATGCTCCCGTCACGTCTGGGCCTACTGACATTGCCTGTGGTCATTGGGCTTCTGTGGGAGGCAGAGTACCTGTTGCGCCCTCGTATCCTGGGTGGCATTCATCCCGTCCCGTCTGTTGTTACTGCGGTATACGTGGACACACATCTCGTTATTGCCGTCGCCGCCAGCAGGATGAACGACGAGGCTACGCTGACTTCGAGCGAGAGCGGATCCGAAGACCCGATCCTTATTGCCCAGACTTCTACCTGTCAACGCAGCACCTGTCTCCGTCGCCTCCCGCGTACCCGCGTCATCGTCAGGACTCCCGTTCCTCTAGACGACGCTCTCCTTCGCCCTACCGCCGCTCTGCCTCGGCGCTTCGCCCCGTCTCCCGCCTTGCTGACCAACATCCGCAAAACTAAAGATTGCAGTTCTTGGAGGGAAAACTGTTTCCTGTCGATCTTCTAAATTACCTCCTGTTCGCCCGGCCAATACGCTGTCAGTGATTCTTGAAGGTGTTCCGGTGCAAGATGTTGTTGACACCGGTGCCGCCACTTCTGTTTTGCGTAGTGACTTGCGCTCGCGGCTCCGTAAATTCAGACCTTATGTGGGACCTGTGTTGCGCGGTGCAAATAACGTACTGATTCAACCTGATGGACAGTGTACGGCTGGCGTTTCCATCGACGGCATACGTCACCACATCGAAATGATTGTGTTACCCACGTGCGTTTATGAACTTATCCTCGGTTGGGACTTCCTACATTCTGCTTCCGCTGTTATATCGTTTAAAGAAAACGTCGTTCACATCTCGGATACAGCGGATGCACCCATTGCGGCATTGTCACTCTCGATCTCCAGCTTACTCGTCGTTGAAGACTGTGTCCTGCGCCCTGGTCACGAACACGTGGTAGCTGTCGCATCTACTAAAGTAGCCGATGGTGATTGACTAGTTGCGCCTTCTTTTCGCTGCACTTCACGTGGAATTCTCGTCGCCTCTTGTCTCCTCCGGTTTTTCTGTGGGCGCGCTCTTCTGCCCGTTTGCAACACTACTGCAGAATCTATGCTGTTGCCCAAGGGGATAACTGTGGCGACGATAGACGCCTCTCCATTGAGCTCCATCGCAGCACTCTGCCCGTCTTCGTCACGAGTACCAACTTCAGGTTCGAGTTCTTCCTCATTCCGAGCAGTCATTGGTTCAGACTTAACATCTCCACAGTCCGAAGCGCTATTGGCACTTTTAGCTAAGCACAAAGCTTGCTTCGATAGCTGTGCCACAACACTGAGTAAGACTTATGTGGCTGTGCACCGCATTTAAACCGGTGGTTCTGGTGTGATACGCCGTCGGCCATATCGTGTATCGCAGTCAGAAAGAAAAGGCATCGAAAAAGAAGTTAGCGACATGCTATCACGAAGTATAATACGGCCATCTTCCAGTTCTTGGTCGTCTCCGGTCGTGTTAGTGAAATAAAAGGAATGGCTCTGTTCTTTTCTGCGTTGACAACCGAGCGCTGCATAAGATCACACGTAAGGACGTATATCCTATGCCTCGAATCGATGACGCTTTAGACCCACTCCAAGGGGCGAAATATTTTTCGAGCCTTGACCTACGATCGGGCTACTGGCAGATCCCCATGAACGAGGCTGACAAGGAAAAAAAAAACCGCATTTGCTATGCCGGACGGGCTTTATGAATTTAATGTAATGCCTTTTGGCCTGTGCAACGCTCCAGCAATATTTGAGCGCATGATTGATACTGCTCTTCGTGGCCTAAAATGGAAGAGCTGCCTCTGTTACTTTGATGGTTGTTTTTTCATCTACCTTTACTCAACACCTTCAACGATTAGACGAGGTACTGCAGTGCCTTTCCAAGGCTGGCCTTCAGATAAATACGAAAAAGTGCATATTCGCTAGCAAACATATCAATGTCCTCGGTCACGTCTTTTCGAAAGACTGCATCCAACCAGACTCTGACAAGATTAACAAGATCGCAGCAGTACTAAAGTTCCCTCGATCATCCAACCAAAAGAGGTTGCGCAGCTTTCTTGGTCTCGCGTCCTACTTTCGTCGCTTTAAAGGCAACTTTGCTACCATAGCGGCTCCCCTGAATAAGTTATTAGTCACTGGTGCTTCTTTCGCATGGTCCATCGACTGCGAGTTCACGTTTGAAACTCTGAAAGCACGCCTGACTTCCGGACCAGTGCTCCGCCACTTTGACGAGAGAGCGCCTACTATACTACACACTGACGCAAGCGCACAAGGCACTGGGGCCGTCCTTCTGCAGCGTGATGCCGCCCCTAAAGCGCAGGTTGTGGCATACGCTAGCCACACACTGTCGACAGCTCAGCGGAACTACACGATCACGGAGCAAGAGTGCCTGGTTATCGTCTGGTCGATACAGAAATTCCTCCCGTACCTTTACGGTCGCCACTTTGCCATATGCACCGACCATCACGCACTGTGTTGGCTGTCATCAATGAAGAATATGTCAGGACGTCTAGGGCGTTGGATACTGCGCGTGCAAGAGTATGCCTTTACGATCACCTACAAGTGTGGCAAATGTCATCATGATGCCGACGCGCTGTCCCGATGCCACTTTCGATCTCTCTTGACAGTACGTCCTCCGCATCGCCTTCGAATGGCTCCGACGTCCGCACTGCCTCGCAACACCTATTGCTCGCTTCACTGGACCACATGCAACTATCTTCGCGCTGCAATTTCCATTCACTTCAGCGGGCAGACCCCTACTGTCGGACTTTCATTGATCGCCTTCGCGGTGTCATTAAACCACCCAACAGCCGCTTGCGACGCCAGCTTCGACATTTTCGCCTCGAAGACGGTGTTCTTCATCGTTATATTTATCATCGCACGGGTAACAAGTGGGTGCCAGTCCTCCGGCGTTGCCTTCGCCTACGAGTTTTAGAAGCATTCCACAATGACATTGCTGCCGGTCATCTAGGCTTCCGCAAGACCTACGAACGCATCAACACCTGCTGCTTCTGGCCTGGCTTGTCCACAACGGTAGCCAAATACGTGGGCTCGTGCGCGTCGTGTCAGCACCGTAAGCGATCGACATCCCCGCTGGCTGGTTTCCTTCAGCCTCTTCCTTGTCCGACCGCACCTTTTGAATTTGTTGGTATTGACTTGTATGGTCCCTTGCCTTTGACGTCTTCCGGTCACCGCTGGATTGTCACTGCAGTCGACCATTTGACAAGATACGCCGAGACAGCGCCTCTTCGTTCTGCTACCACAACAGAAATCGCCGACTTTTTTCTTGCAGGTCATCGTCTTGCGCCACGCAGCTCCTCGCGTTCTTCTGATTGATTGTGGTAAAGCCTTCATTTCCAAGGTCCTCGAGGAAGTCATCCGGGCGTGTAATACGACGCATAAAACCACTGGGTGATTCCACGAGAGACCGACACGGGTCCGAAAACTGATATTTTAGATTTCATTGAGTATTTTATATTTTGTGCACATACCACCCAGTAGCCCGAAAGTGAACTTTGTTTTTGTATTAACTGCATAGTTTAGAAGCAAAAAAATATCGAAGTTATTCTGTACGAAGGGACTAATTTCGTCCCTTGTCGTTCTCGAAAGTTCATGACGATATAAAAACACAAATTTTAAGTTTACACAGAAAAAGCCTTTTCTATAAAATGTATGCGTAACGAAGAGTGAAGCAGCATTGTTTGAAGCCTGTGGACAAAAGGAAACTGTTTTTGAAAAATGTCTGAACAGGCGACATTTTTTAAAAGTTGCTATATTTCAGAATTTTTTACTCCTAAGATAAAGCAGCTAGAGTATCATAACTTGGTGAGCTATAACAACACTATGTGTTCAATATTGCCTGTTAATATCGTTGCTGTAACTCAAATAAATATTTTTATAAATGGCCTCAAACTTTCAATTTTAGGCGACAGTTGAGCCCATAGAAAAATCAATATTTAAAAAACCCCATCTTCGATTTTTTCTTAAAATCCCGCAAAGGGACCCTCGCAGACCATAGAAAAAGAATATAAAGAAACATGTTGCATTATTTTGTTTGCAGCGATAATATTAAGGGTACAAGTCCCAGCTTTTCGGGGATGCACTTAGGCGATAAGAACATGAGAAATCGGGATTAAAAAAGAGGGCCTAAGTGACTGAGTCGCTTGAACGTGACCATATTGCAGAGGAAAAACTGTTTTAGTAAATAGGAATGACCTTTTTAAGCACGACCTTCTGCAATACATAAATTTGCCCTCTTATATCGAGGCTTGAGGCCTCCAACTTATAGGCACCTTTGTTACTGACGCTCTCGCCTGAGACTGCTTTGACAGTCATCTGCTTTTAACGTTTTGGTTAAATGGAAATAGGCTCGCGAAAGGGACAACGGAAGCATAACGAATATTGAAATGAGTAACGATGCTGCTGCCGCCTTAAACAAAACATGATTTAGCGTTTCTTGCCACCGGCCGCCTGCTCAACAAACTACTGCGCGCCCCATCTTGGAGGAAATGTTTTATATAGTAGGGTTTAAACTATAGAGAACGGTGAGAAATCTGTAATTTTAACGAAACATACTTTAGTAAAGCTTAGCAAAGCACGAAGCCACACTTTATAACCTAAGGGCGGCAAGCCCGGGAGTGATTAAGCCCGCATCTGAAATGGTGGCGCAGATGGCTGTATGGCTGAAGAATGTTAAAATGCTCTATGCAAATGCAGACGACCTAAAAACCATTCGGCATATTAAGATCGTTTAAGTGCAAATCGTTGCCACGTGTTGCAGGAATATGTTCTTGGCACGTTTGGCGAGTACATCTGACGATACAAATCATGGTCGTGTTTTGTTAGTGTCAATCACTGCTATAAGTCATCAGGAAAAAAGTGCAGTGTTTTCAGCGTACCATGGCTTATGTTCAACACATTCCTCAGCTTAAGAGGAAAGATAGGAGGGGGCAACTCCAAATGTTTATGTTCTATCTACTGAGGTCCTGCCCTGGTGTCGGAGCACTTTTAATTCATCGCTTTGCCTGCAAATATGTATGGATTGCCTTCGAGTGTGTTACCATGTATTGGATTTCCGGCATTAAAGCTGAGCGCTGTGCGTCAGAAATGTACCTTTATAAATAAGTATTCCTCAAAGTGTCCAAAACAGCTTTTCCTCTGCAAATATGGTCACGTTCAAGCGACTCAGTCACTTAGGCCCTCTTTTTTTAATCCCGATTTCTCATGTTCTTATCGCCTAAGTGCATCCCCGAAATGCTGGGATGTTGTACCCTTAATATTATCGCTGCAAACAAAATAATGCAAGATGTTTCTTTATATTCTTTTTTCTATGGTCTGCGAGGGTCCCTTTGCGGGATTTTAGGAAAAATCGAAGATGGGGTTTTTTTAAATATTGATTTTTCTATGGGCTTAACTGTCGCCAAAATTGAAAGTTTGAGGCCATTTATAAAAATATTTATTTGAGTTACAGCAACAATATTAACAGGCAATATTGAACACATAGTGTTGTTATAGCTCACCAAGTTATGATACTCTAGCTGCTTTATCTTAGGAGTAAAAAATTCTGAAATATAGCAACTTTTAAAAAATGTCGCCTGTTCAGACATTTTTCAAAAACAGTTTCCTTTTGTCCACAGGCTTCAAACAATGCTGCTTCACTCTTCGTTACGCATACATTTTATAGAAAAAGCTTTTTCTGTGTAAAGTTAAAATTTGTGTTTTTATATCGTCATGAACTTTCGAGAACGACAAGGGACGAAATTAGTCCCTTCGTACAGAATAACTTCGATATTTTTTTGCTTCTAAACTATGCAGTTAATACAAAAACAAAGTTCACTTTCGGGCTACTGGGTGGTATGTGCACAAAATATAAAATACGCAATCAAATCTAAAATATCAGTTTTCGGACCCGTGTCGATCTCTCGTGGAATCACCCCCACTTCTACATACCACCCGCAGACGAACGGCCTTACTGAGCGCTTCCACCGAACGCTTTCTGACATGATCTCCATGTACTTACGTCCTGACCACAAAAAAATGGGATAACATTTTACCATTTGTCACCTTCGCCTACAATACTGCGATTCAACGATCTACTGGTTACAGCCCTTTCTTCCTCGTGTATGGACGATCTGCCTCCTCCGTCTTCGAGACAGCATTCTTCTTTGCTCCTGCTTCGGGCAGTGCTTATCTGCCAGAAGACTTTTGCAGCTCGAGTCACCCCTTGCCGGGAAATTGCTCGTAAAAAAACGGAAGCTACTCAAGAGCAGAAAAAACGTCGCGACGTGGCATTTAATCCCGGTGATGAGGTCTTACTATGGATCCCGGTGCGAGCGTCAGGGCTTTGCGAGAAATTTCTTCACCGGTACGTTGGCCCATACACACTTCTACGACAAACTTCCCCAGTGAACTATCTCGTCAGCCCGCTTCAGTCAGTCACGGACCGCCGTGGTCGCAACACGGAAATCGTTCACGTCTCGCACATGAAGCCTTTTGTTACTCGTTCAGACGATCTCTGAGTGGCGGCTAGGTTGGCCGCTTTGAAGAAAGGGGGGGGGGGGGTTGGTTGGTTGGTTCCTTAGTTTTTTGGCGCAACCCACCTAGGGCGATGGGCCATGAATCGGACGGTCTCTTGTTTAAGAAACTAATTCACTTAGTGGGAGAAAGGGCTGAGAATGAATTGCATTGCAGATTAGTAATACTATAAACTCGCAAGCTTAAAAAAGAGGAAAAAAGAAAGAAGAAAAAAAACTATAGAGAAGCAACAACAACGCTCAAAAATATAGAATTAGTGTAAGCACTATTCAAGTACTTCATCGTTCTCACTTGTAGATATCATCATCATCCCTATTCTGCCCTGTTGTTGGTGTTCTGAGCCGAGGCAGACACTGCCGAATAAACGGTTCTGCTGACCTTGTCTGGTGAGGTCTTCCTGCGTCTTCCAATATATGTAAACGTACAGGGGGATCAAAAGTTCCCAGGCCGAGGCGCCATAGGAATACATGGGATAGTGGCCTGGGAACTACTGACCAGCCCTGTACCTTATAACGCATGTTGTGTCACTCGGGGAAGCTTCTTTACAAGGCGTGTCATGTAGCAAGTGCCTTGCCCATTGCACACAGCTGTTTCCTTGTCAGTTAGGCCAGTAGGCTATGGCAGAATAAAAAAAGTGTTTCTAATTAAACTGATGGTTTCTTCATTACGCTAAAGAGACAGTACACTGATAATTATGTGAAACTTTTGTGACAATAAATGCGCAGTAAAAAAAGTCACAGTTTCACCACAACGGCGAAGCAATGAATGCGATAGCAACAAATTGGCATTTCACGTGAAGAACGGCAAGCAGATCGAAACTTGGTACGCAATGCTCTAGCGCAAAGGACGCACGAAACATACGTACAGATATACACAGGACGAGCGCGAACTAACAAGTGTCACAGTTGTTACTTCACTCTCGTTGAACAGCGCGCTTCTTTCGGAAACGGGACCTCTGGAACGAGCGAAGAGACCTTTGTGCGCTCTGTAAACTATACGCAATTTTTCCGGCGAAAGCACTCGACGTTCCTTTGCTGAAACGCGGTGAGGGTGTTGTTTTATGGGCGAGGCGTCGGTATACGTAATTATTCGGTGTTTGGTGATTGACGTCTGACGAACCTTCGAGGTCGACGTGAGGCACTCTTCAAATTGATGTAGAAGTTCACGCAGTGCTGTCTGTTGTTGCTCCGAGAGGGTCGGGTTAACATCAACTTTGGCAAGTAACGAAGCCACGTCCCTTGGTGTCGGTTGAACCCATCGTCTACTGATGTGGATGTGAAACATTCGGCAACGTCTGCGACAGGGTAGGCAAAAGCGATGGCGGTGTGACGAAACAGGTGCCGGTACTCATCACTGAAATTAGTCACAAGTAGCGCAGACCGTCCGTCACAAAGCGTGACGAGGATGCGGATGGACCCCGCAGTAGGTTGGGACGGGCACTGAATCTTTTGCTGCTCGTCGCGCACCACCGATCGAATGAGGTCGCAGAGAGATTCGATGTTGATGGTGCTTCCTGGAGCTCCGATCTGGCCAACGGACGAAGCGACACTCACTTGCCGGTCGTACACAGCAGAGCGCTGCTGCAGCACCTTTTCCATTGTTGTGGCTTCGGTCAAAAACTCTGCCACGGTCTTCGGGGGGACATCGAACGGGGCCAGCGAAAAGGAAGTTGCTCCTTTACTCCTCGCATTAAATGGCGGAGCTTCTTTTCTTCTGCCATGTCCGGGTCGGCACGACGAAAGAGACTCGTCATGTCTTCAACGTACATCATGACGCTTTCATTGGACATTTGGATGCGCGACTGAATTTCTCTCTCGTCACGTTCACGGCGATCGGGATTGGCCCAACTTGCCAGCAACTCACGGCGAAACACGCTCCACGAGGGAAAGGGCTCACGGTTTTCGTACCAAGTACGAGCGCCATCCTCCAGGCTGAAATACACGTTCCTCATCTTGTCGACGTCGGTCCAACCATTGAAATCGAAGACCCGTTCGAATTGAGCCAGCCAGTCCTCGACATCCTCGAAGACCGAACCGTGGAAGACCTTCGGCACTCGTGGCTTCTGCAGCTTATAAGGCGTGGTTGCAGAGCCTTCCGCAGCGTTCGGGGGTGTCACGGGCGTCATCTCGGGAAGAGGTCCACGCTCAGGGAGGCAGTCCACGGATTTTTCGGCTGGCGCGGTGAATATATATATATATATATATACGGGGCATGACGGCGACTGTGACGCCGACGGCAAAAAAGCAGGCCGAGAGGTGTCCATATAATTGCTGTCGGAATAAAATAACCTAAACTGACAAAGTGGCAAAATCAGACCTCTAACCTTGCTTCTGAAATGCGACTGCGACGAACTAAATCTCGTATGTTTTTTTGCACTGATATACGGGCTAGTTACAAAGTCACATGCGAGGCGTGAGTAATGTATTTGCCTTCTTTTATCGCAGCCGCCTGGTTTGTGTTACTCAACAATAAACTTCCAAAAGCACTTCTATTGTCTGAGCGACTCGCTCCCACGTGAAGTCACGTCGCAAGGAACGCACGTTTTCTCGGCCACAGCATGACACGTTTAAAAATTGAATATTGCTGTGCGTCGCCTCCGTGTAAGACACACACAATGTCGTTGGAAAAAAACTAAACAATGTGTTTTAAATCACCGGTTCGTATATTCTCGAGCTTCAAACGAGTGTTTATCCGGTGAAAGCTTCAACGGTCCCTTCGTTCTCCCGAAGTCAGCTGAATGCGCTCCGCCAAAGCATTTCAGCGAGTCGAAACAAGCACAACGAAAGCGTGTTTGTCGGCCGGCTGTGGCTCAAAACATTTACAGCGAAACGAAGCAGCGCGAGACCCATCCAAATGCACCGCAAACCGTTATCTCCCGTTGGCCACCGCAGATTTTCAAATAAAGATAATGAATTTGATAGGCTGCTGACAACTACGAGTCAGCTGCAGCAAAAACCAGCACAAAAGATTGGTGATGCGGTACCTGGTAAGGCAAGCCCACTTGACATAAATAGGAATTTGTTTCATTTAGATGCGGCAATATACAAAAGAAGTAGACTTCGCTTATTTGAAGCATAACTTCAATTGAAATTTGGCCCTGACGAGGGCGCCCCCTCCATCAAAGTGCAATAGCGCGAATGGCGGCGCCCATGGGTGATCCTATGCAGAGGTTAGTAAATTCACTCCCGGTGTTTGAAGCTGGAATGCGCCGCGGTTGATTATTTCGCCCTCTGCGGCCGTTTCTAGAACTTGAGAGATTGCAGGGCCCTAACGCGCCGGGCAGAGCTATATAGACCATTCGGGAGGATTTTGCAATTCTTTCATCTCGTTGCTCTCCGTGCCCCGCCCCTGTGCCGCCCACTTTTCCTTACGTAAAAATAATCTCCTTGTCGGCCGCGGCAGCGCCAAACGGTGTGGCGGAGGCCAGTCACCGTATTTACACCACCTCTGAGCAGCGCACGCGGGGATTTCATGTTTATTCTGGTATTCACGCCTGTACTGGTTGTTTGCGCGCTTCTATGCTGAAATCGTAGATCCGAAGTGGTCCGATCGTTTAAGGTTCCAAAACAAAAAAGGAGAAGCGGAGGCTCTCTGGAATAAAAATATTCGTGTGTGCGCACGCCCACACACTGATGCAAACACAGACGGGCGCACACACTATCGCCACGCCGTGACGTCTCTGCCCCTCTCATTAGCCCGACTCTATCCATATACGACTCTAGCGCCGGCTTTATGCAGAGGCAAGTAGCGCATGCGCAGTTGGCCATGACGCACGCCTGACAGGACCGAGCGGTTGCTCGCAGAGTCCAAGCACAAGGGCTGGTGGCGGTGCAGTGTACTGGCTAGCGAAGCAGGCGCGCAGCTGTGCAACCGCCTCTACGCAATGCGCGCTGACGTCATCACCGTGCGGAGTTCTTTCTTTGTTCGCGTTGGACAGACTGGGGCCGTCTTAAACAGCTTCGCTGTTAGAAACTCTTACCATGCCAAGAAATTCCAGCATGTCAAACGAAACGATCTTCTCGCACTCAAGAAAACAGGCCGCCGCCGCTAGCAAGAAATCAAAATCCTCCTCAGGTCTACTCCAATCCGGCTCAAACATGTTTTCCTGGACCCCTGAGACTGTCGTACGATGTTGCAAGATTCCCTCGTTAGGCTCCAGTTTGAGGTCGGAACGAGCTGCGTTCATGGAAGAAGCGGACGCAGCAGTCACGCCGTCGAACAACGAGCACATGGACATTTATTAATGAATTACATAATGGTGAGCTCGCCGGCCGAATCTAATAAATGACTAGTAACATGCCAAGTAACTCGTCAAAATTCCAAAAACACGCACAGAATACGCAGAGGCGGGTTTAAATGCCAATGAAACACGCAGAGAACATAGCATTCGTAAACTACCGCGAATGCGGCGTCGCCGACGTTCGACTCCTCCCGGGAGCCCGTGAGACCGAGCCGCGCAATCGTCCCCACGGGAGGCCTCCTGCGAGATACTGTCGTTCAGGGTAGCGCCAAACCCAGAAAAAGAAAAGGAGCTTCCCTCAAGCATCTATGTAACCTCGCTCCCCACCAGGCGGCGCCATTGACACCCCCCGCGTGACCACAGCGTCATTGCTCGCTCGGCGGCGAAGATAACTGTGCAAACTACGAGGCGCGGGCGCCTCGTAGTTTCCATAATATACCATCAATTAAGTTGATGGTATATTATGCAGGTGTCCCTACAAGTCACTCCCGACAGTGAACAACTAAATTCACTACTTGCGAAACGCTGGCATGATGCAACGAATTGACAGGGCGAAGGCTCAACAAGCTCCCTTGCACGAAAAATAAATTTGTAGAAACGTTCTTAAAAGATCTAGCAAGAAGCTTTTTAGAATTCTTGCAAGCTGTTTTCTAGACGTCTAATAACGTGGCGTTAGCACAGCTACAGGAGGTTTTCAAGCTGCTTACGTCTAAATGACATCTTGACAAAACTTCTAATATACTTTTTGGACTATCCTTTTTAGATGGTTATTAGAAGTTTTCTAGTTCTTCTGTTTCGTGGGGGAGTACCCCAGCGCCTCCCAGTGAAATGCCGCTCCAGCGTCCCAGCATCCAGCGCGATTGGACCCATAATTTGGCATGACACTGGACACTGGTACGCAACGGCGCCGGGTTTAGCAATGGAGTATATATATATATATATATATATATATATATATATATATATATATATATATTCACATGCGAGCCCCCTCCCCCCCCGAACAAAATGTCTGGCTACGCCACTGATGCGTATATAATACCTTGGAACATACTGACAAGTGCAAATACAAGAGTTGCAAAAGCCCATTCAGTCCTGATAAATATAAAGCAAAATATAGATTCAACAGCACTTATGCTACAATGCACGGATGTTTTCATTGGGTACACTTGCCATAATGTATCGTCAGCGGTACTTACTTTCACGCCGTGACTGCATGAACTATACACATTTTGCTTGCTGTACGTAAAATCTTTAAAATATCCATTGCCGTATGATGGAACACTGAAAATGTCCACAGCGAGGCAACCGCGAAATACGAAGGAACAGTCTTTTTTTTTAATGTTGCAACATGTAACAGGTCGCCGAGGTTCAATGCAATCAACCGATGTGTGCACGCTTTCTTGCGGCCCATGAGATAAGCATGCACATTGCATAGAAGGCGGTAGCCGAATAAAAAAGCCGATGTTTGCGTTCCATGCTGTTTCCTCCATAGAGTGTAAGTTTGTTTAGATTGTTGAATTACCTCGCCACGTAAGCGATGTGAGGACACCACAGAGTTCGTTGGCGCTTGAAATGAATTGGAGTTCACCACGAATATTTCTAAAACACATTCCGTGAAAGAGCTTCTACATGTTAATGTGTATTATAAATAAAAATGGACCTAAAAATTTGCAGTAGCCTTCAGAAATTTTATTTACTCCAGGTAATGCAATAGGTGGACCGATAAAGAAAGAAAAGCAGATGTTATCAAAGGGATAATTGACAACCTCCTGCTAGTAGCACCAAGTCACAAGAAAATCTATATTGACTGGCGAAATGTAAAGCTTCTGTACTCAGTTGCAACATAAGTAAAATGCCATGTTTGCCTGCAGTGGTCGGAGTCTCTCCCACGGAAAATTTGCATAAATGCTCTATCCAATAGCGTTTACTCATTTTCTTGATGTCGAACTCTTCTAGAGGGGTTCAGTTGGTTGACTTTCCCATACAAACGAACGCTTGCGTTGCTGTCTAAAGTCGGGCAGTTCAACATCCAGGTAAATTTTGTCACGGACTCCGACATCATTACTCAGCTAAACTTGATGTTTTGGGGAGTAACGTCAAACATGGACTTGTTAATCTGCATACTGTTTACATTAGCTGAGAAAAATTACGTATGGTGCTAGCGGAAACCAGCTAGCACGACTGTCGTTCACGTGGGAAGGGTACGCGCACCGTGGTCTTGTGGGCGGAGCTGACATTTTCTCTTAGTTTGTAATGGAGTGTAGTTGAAGAAAAGTTTGTCCTGGGTCGGGGAGGATTGAACTCGAGACCAACGCCTTTTGTAGGGATTGCCACTCTGCGAATTGAGCTAACCAGTTTGCTAACAATTCTCAGCACCTGAGAAGATTAGTCAACAGCTCGCAGTACACGGACACAGAATAGTGCAAATGAGTTCTTCAAAGTCCCGCAAAGGTGGCGGAAACGTTATGAAACGGAGAATTCACAGCAACCACCACATTGTAACACGATACCACATGTGAATCGATACGGATTTAAAAGACGAGGGGAACCTTAAAGTTAAAGGAAAATTTATCCTGGTAATGTGATCAAACCCGGGCCAACGCGTTTCCGGCGCAGTCGGTCTATCAATTCAGCAAATCGGGATGATAGAAACTCAGAGCGCGAGGGATAATTTGACGTACCACTGCAACAGTACTATTGCTGAAATAAATATCTCTCACACTTTGGGTATTTCTACCAATGCGCAGCCTGAATGAACCTCTCTAAATTCTGTAGTCACATAATGAGTGACATAAGGAGCTCTTACACATGGATAGTAGACGAAAAATAGACGATTAAGTTAGCAGATGTATTTGTCACAGCTATTACGAGATCCAATCATTCCTAT
>JALIZH010030592.1:0-100402 GCA_030522465.1 Rhipicephalus appendiculatus | reverse complement strand
TCTGCTAGCGAGTTTCTTGGTTGAAAAAACCGACTGCTCGCGCTGCACAACCGTTCACTGGCCATCCCGTATATATAGCAATGGATCTTGACCTCCAAGGTGGTGCCGGTGGGAAATTTCTCCTGTGCGTTGTTGAACAATAAAAATTCGCAGCGTGCGCGTTAACTAAAAGCGGAGTGCGGGTCTCTGTGTCCAGTCGGAGTCTTCTGTCTCTCATTGCCCATTAGCAGCGATTGGCATGTTCTAGTAGAAAAAACTGCTCCATCACTGCCTGCTTTGCGCCTCCCCAGTTTTCTCTCCTGCGCAACGCTGCGATGAGCGCCAGCGTCAACGCCGCCGCCAGTGTAAGCGTTAGCGCCCGCTGCTTCACATCTACACATGGTTCCCTTTAGCGGGAGATGGTGTAATTTTTTTTTATTCTGACATTCCTAAACAATCAGTACTGATGCTGTCCTACTTCGGTTATATTGGAACCTACTTCGATTATAATCGAAGGAGGTTCATTGATCAGCTTCGATTATAATCCCTCAAACAAGCATCATATGAACGGCCATGTTCACTGCCTTGAAATTACGGTAGCGCGATAACAGGAAATCTTCTAGGCACCTTTGGAAGTTGCTCCATCTGCCTACTTGGCGGTTTTTAGGTGAAGCTTTCCGTTTCTAAATTTTAATTTTTGTGCGTCTATGCATGAGACGACGAATAATGTATCATTCTGCAAGTTATAAACACCATATAACCCTGCACTTTGTTCAGCTTTCATTTGTGCTGCCAACAACACCATTTCAGATGTACTCGATAGCCGGTCATTGATGTGTGAATGAGGTGTTCACTTTTATGCAGAAGTGGTGCGAAAATTCGTGTACAATGTAAATAGTATGGTTCTCTAATTTATAGGAAATTTTAACTCCCAAGATATAATGTGTCATCCATTAACTGTTATTTTGCGCCATAAAGTGTGCGCGTTTCTGGTAAAATGAAGATTTATTGAAAAAACGTCTCAGTAGAAAACTTCATGGACAATGAAGTATATGCAAAGAGCTTAGAAGAAGAACACTGCCTTAGTTTAACACAACTGCTTCTATGTGTGTGAGTGCAATGTCATATCCTCAAATTACAGTATTGAGGTACGACTCCAGGACTAAAGTAATCGATACGTTGAGCACGTCAGCGCTGGATTGTCACATAAATGTCACTGTATGTTATTTTTTGTCTTTCAACCAAGCAATTGACGACCACATTTACATAAAACTCTATTTCAGAAAAATGAATAAAATGGGAGAGGAACCCAGGAGCCTACAAGCCACACACCTGTATGGATACCTTCCAGTCATGAAGAATAGCCCGGTTTAGACGTGTACATTGGACGAGAGAGCACCTTCCGAATAGGTGACATCAATGTGTACTTTAGACGCGTGTTCATGTGAGATATAAAAACTTATGCAAGTGTCTGTGTTGATTTATTTACATTACTAAATGTTCACCTTGGTAGCGCAACCCAGGTGAAATGGCAAAACGTAGTCCTCCACTGCGGGAGGCAAGTGATTTGATTCCGGGTATCGGGTGTCGAACCTTCAAAGAGGCGCTGTGACGCTTTTACAACTAATGAGTGAATGGGTTCATTAAAAGGGTTTATTGCCTCATGAATCGACTGCCGCAATATTTTGAGGATCCTTCAAGTACGAGTGGACTTACAGAGATTTTTCGCGCGCTTCAAGAGCTCACGTTTCCCTTCATCAAACGAGCATGCTGAAAGCTACGCATGGAGAAGTATGCCACGGGAGAAAAAAAGATGGGTCCTTTCGTCAGCGCGGGCCATGACCTTGAGCACTTTCTTTTCTCAATTTTTTAAATGCGAAGCATTTCTTAGCGGAGCTCAATCCGGTGTGCGTGCGGTGTCCCTGCCCTTACTGCGCATGCGCCAACTCTGCCCCATCTCGCATGAGCGCGAGGAGGAGGGAGGACCCTCTCCTCGGGTGAGCCCCCGCGAGGAGGTGGGGTGGAGGGGGGGTGGCGCGAGCGCTGCCTCCGCTTCGTTTCTCCTCTCCCGTTTCTCTCTCTCCGGCGCAGCTGTGCGCTCGTATATACTGCGGCGCGCGCTCGCGCGTTGTATCCTAGTCAGAACGCACTGGCACGCGCTAGCGCGTTCGGACCGGTGTAAGGGGCTGGGTAAGACGCTATTGCTTCTCCCCCTTACACTCTCTCAGCAATTACGTGATGGCGTCGGTGAACGAGATTCTGTAGACGCGCGATGAACCCACGTGCTCCCGCGTGGCGTGGCGATGAACGCGCGTGGCGTGCTCCAACAAGAGTTCGGTGGTGGTGGTGGTGAAAAACATTTATTTAGACTATTTACAAGAGAGATAGGGGCGGCCTTAAGGGCCGACCCTGTACAAACTCTAGGAGGAGTCCCTAGTCCGGAACCCCTGTGGCTTCCGCGACGGCACGGACGAGTAACAGCAACAGCAACTACAGTGAATTCATGGTGTGCTCCATTTCCAAGGACCAGCGGCCGTGCAAGGACGCGCTAACACCGGGAAAAGGTGCTCGTGATGAACGGAATTTTAAGTCGACCCATGCGCTGCTTCGCATCGCCTCATGGTCCCCTTTAGCGGGAGATGGTGTAATTTTTCTTGGAATGCGTACCTTACTTTCAATGTCGTCGCAACAGCGGGCAGGCATGTGCCGGCTTCCCGCGGCGGCCGCAGTAACCATGGCGCTCGCGATGCCCAAATCAACCAATCACCGTGGACTTTGGGTTTACGGTGCGGTCATTTGGGTATATGGCATCATTTGTTCAGAGAATGGAACGAGTTCTACCAGAATAGGGAAATTATTTGTAAATACCAAGACACGTGGTGCGCAGTATTGTGTGGCTCACATGTTACGAGGACTCGGCTACCGATCAGGAGCGTTATCGGACCATGGTCAAAAAGTGTTGGAGGTCCCTTTTAAGCCGACAGGCTTAATTGTCTCGTTTCGCCGCTTCCTTGGCGCAACGTGGCGGGTGAATGAAGAGGTACGAAAACCCACATGACCTAAGTCGCTGATGACGTCGTCATGACATGCGCGATGCCATCATGAGAAGTCCCCATGACGACACGCATCTCCTAGTTTTTGACATCCTATGATTGCATCATGACGTGACGTCTTTAGTTGATATTGCTGCTTAGAGAAAAGGTGCGCCGATCCAGGAGGACGTGCAACACCAAATAGAAGGAATGGTAGAGAAGGAAAGGCAGGGAGGTCAACTACTCCAGGACAACCGGTTTGATACTTTAGACATGAGAATGGGGTGGGTAAGATTGAAAGAAGAGGAAAGAATGGAAAGAAAGAGAAATGCAGCACATAACACAGCACTCACACGCAGTCAGTCACAGTCCATGGGCTGCATCACTAAGGTAGGTAACAAAACCGTAAGGTTGCACGGTTTTGTTAACTCCGTGAAACTTGCCAAGATTTTATTGCGATAGCAATTATATGGACACTCTCGGCTGGTTCTTGCCGTTGGTGTCGCCGTTTCCGTCATGTCCCGTATATATATATCTATATATTTATAAAAGCCACAAAGAAAAATAATTCAGAAAAATGTTTCCGACGCGCGGCATCGAACGAGGGACCTCTCGCTCCGCATCGCGGGGCGTTAACCGCTGAGCAACGAATGCGCACGTCCTTCAACGCTTACACGACGAGCTTACCACTAGCGATCTGGTACGCCGATCTGGGGGGGGGGGGGGGGAGGGGGGGGAGAATATCAGCGTGTTTTCAGCATTACCAGCGAGATGGCGCAAAGGGCGCGCTCGGCATGAGCCCGCTCGTCGCGACTCGCGCGCTCATCTTCCACGCTTACTTTGCCCCGCAGGGAGTACACGCCCGGGCGCGCGCGCGCGCTTATCACGCGGTGGGGGGAGAATTGTATGCCTTGGGCTTTCATCGGAACGATTGCGTTGTAGTTACCGAGCGTACGAAGGTCACTTCGCTCGGTGCAGTCTCCGTTTGCGAAAAGAATGCGCTTTTCAAACACAGCGAAGTAACAACTGTAACACTTGTTAGTTCGCGCTCGTCTGTACCTGTGAGTACGTTTCGTGCGTCGTTTTTGTTTGAGCATCGCGTTAAGTGTCGAGCTGCAAACGCTCTTAGTTCGCTCTCGTTCTCGTTGTGTGTGTGTTTTTCGTGCGTCATGTGTGCGCCCCTTATCTATTAGGAACCTGGCGCCGGATAGCGGGTCAGTTACCAGACAAAGGCGGCTTGGACGAGAAGTGAGATCACACGCCGCCGTCAGTGATCCCGGCGGGTGTTTTCCGGCCACGAAGAGGGGAGGTGTACACTTCGTGGCTCGGTGTCGAAAACGCCGGTGGTACCAGCAGAAACGTGGAGGGCTTGGATTCCGAGCATCTCGTGTGCGTGGAAGAGCTCGATGAGTGGAACGAGGCGAACGAGTCTCCTGGAGGGGGCTCTGGAGTGCGGCATTGGAGGCGGCGACTTCGCCGATGCGGGCCTCAAGGCGCGAAATCGCCGTGTCTACTGGTGGTAAGACAGCGCAGACGGATGGGAAGGTCGCTTCATGAACCTCATCGGCAAGCTGCGCCAGGCGGTCGAGGGTGATGTCGCCAGCCGCCTCGAAGACTAGGCGGATTGGCTGGGAAAGGCGTTGGAGGCGTTGGAAAGGCGTTGAAGAGTTCGCGAAGCAACGCTGCGCGGGTACAAACGTCGTGTTCCCCAAGAAGCTGTCGCACTCGGCGCTGTAGTGGAGAGGGGCGCCTGTCGCCAAGGTCACCCCATCTGCGAGCCGCTGCTGTAGGCGGACGCGTTCCGATGGCATAAATCACTCCGGCACCTTGGTCTTAAGGTGCTGATATGGGGTAGTGTCCGAGGGGTTGGAGACGACGTCGGAGAGCTCGCTGGCAACATCAGAAGGAAGGACTGAGGCTACGTCGTAGTATAGTGCGGGAAAAAAACTATACATAAATGTATCAGCGTGTGCAAAAAAATGTAGCGAGATTAAGTTCGTGGAACTTTCGCGTAGAGGAAGGCTTGGCAAAAGATAGACAAGCTGTGTTTGAAATGCGATGTCTTGTTGAATAAGTTGTGCAAAAAATCTAATGACTACACGTCACGACGTACCGAGAGAGGTTCTAGCTTTAGCTCATGCAAAGCTGACGAGGGTGAGAAGTAGCGGTCGTACCTGCGAAAAATGAAACGCACAGCGTTATTTTGAATTGCTTCCAGTTGGAGTAGGCTATGTCACATTGTCTACAAGGTGACCAGACCGCGGAGGCATAATAAATGATGGGGCGAACAAGAGATTTATACATTAGAAGTTTTATATCCATGGGAACATTCAGCATAGTTCGACGTAGATACCGTAGCTCTTTTAACACTTTAGAACATGTTAAGACAATATGAGTAGACCATGAAAGATCATGAGTAAATGTGACGCCAAGATACTTACACTGCATAACCCAGGTTAAAAAGGAACCGTTGAAAGATTATGTTGCCATAACCGGCTTTAGTTTTTTGGTAAAGGACAAAACAACAGTTTTTTTTTAAATTAATATTCATTTTCCACTTGTGACACCAAACACAAAAGGAGTTCAAAGAATCGTTCAAACGCTTCTGGTCAGCTGCGGAAACAATCACGTCATATAAAGCGCAGTCATCTGCGTAAAGAGGAATGTTCAAGGAGACTTTCTTCAATTGCGGTCGCGCGCTCTCCGTCTAGAGCGCCGCCCAAATAAGGGCGCTACAGTAGCAATAGTACAACTAGAAAGCCATCCCGAGCAACTTCGGGGCGGACCGCCATGGCACGCCGCCATAGCAGACAAAGCACCGAGAGTCAAAGTGCCGCCATAGCAAAGAAAGCGCCGAGTGACAAAGCGCGGACTTGACTGCAGCGCCGCTAGTTCTAGCGAACGCCGTTCGGACCATCCTCCTCCGTTGGCTGAGATACGGCGCTTTGAAACTGAGTTTACCCTTGTAACGTTGATTTGTGTGGGCGTGCTTCGTCGTCGTAAATTTTGTATGTCAGGTAGGGGTCTGAACTCCGGTTGCAGACCTTGCAGCCTGCAGCTAGCCCGTTGTTACCGGGAGGGGGAGGGGGGGGAGGGCTTCAGTGCCTTCTTCACGGTATGGGCTTGGTTCCGGCTTTTCGTTGGCCCCCAGAACATGAATGAACCAGTTCCTACACCAGATGTCACGGGGTCGTGACGTTGACGAAGGCAGCAGTCGACATGTTCAAGAAAACAACTCCTTATTTCGGCGAAGCTCTGCCCGAGGAAGCGGTACCTCAAACTACAGCAATGCGTCCTGTACACTGATAGCGACGAACAGAGCGTCGGCCGCCGTCGAATAATCTGCGAAACGGTGAAGCGTGTCGGCATTTATACATTTACCATCGAAGATTCCAGCTTTATCGCTAGCGGTTCGTGCGTAATCGCCTTTCGTGCATAATCTTAAAGCGCCCCTCACCAATGCCACCTAGAAAATAATTCTGGCCTGCTCACTACTCCGGGCATGACCTCTGATGCACTACGCGAACATTCTGTGAACGAAGCGCATTGTATCACCACGCAGCACTTCACAGACGCAAAGAAACACGGTCATATTCATGCAATCGCCAAAAGAAACACCAGCACACCACGACAGGCTTCGTTAGGCGTAGCAATTCGGCTCTCTCGAACGGCGGGAGCATGCATGCGCACGTCTACTCAGCGGAAGACAAGGGCGAAAACTGAGCACTGTAAGAAAAAATAAGCCGAAATGGGAGCTTGTCCAGCAGCCTGACATTATGAAGGTTTGCTGCGAACACAAGTTGTCGTTTCCCATGAAGTGGCCTTTTACTCAATATATCAAAGTGAAACAAAAGCAAACGGCACATGACAGTCACTATATGCCACTATTACAAGTTGTCGTGTAAAAATAAGCTGTCCAATGATTCGTGCTCAAGTGACGCGAGGCGCTCCTGCGTCACATTTACCACCCACTGATGGTCCCTTCGCTGCTCGCACTGGTAGCTGGAATTGTCAATATATTTTAGATGCGAAGCATCTAATGCTCGGGGCTTTGTCCGTCCCTCCCGCGTCGCCCCTCCCCCGTCCCCCCGTCCGGCCACTTGCATGAAGTAGGGAAGCACCCATTATGCGAACCAGAACACTAGTAATATGATGGCCGTCAACCACTACTACAGTCATCAGTCATGGCCGAGAGCACAGAGAGGCTGCTTAGCAATGGCTAGGCAGGTGGTGTCTGTTGCCCAGGTTGACCCCATTCCTTGATCTTGCTTGCGTGTGTTTGGAGGGGGCTTAGTGCGTCCCTCCTTCCCGCATCCCACACCACCACAGCGCATGCGCGTCTCCTCCCCCCTCTCTCTCCTACGCTCACCCCCCTATCTTTCCTCTAGGAATCATCTACTCTACGGAGTGGCCCCCGCGTCCCACACCCCCCCACAGCGCATGCGCTTCCCCTCCCCTATCCTCTCCTACGCTCACTCCCTTTCTCTACTCTAGGAATCATCTACTCTACGAGCGGCGTCCCACATCCCCACAGCGCATGCTCACCCTCTCTCCTCTAAGAATCCTCTACTCTACGGAGCGGCTCCGGCGTCCCACATCCCCACAGTGCATGCGCGTCCTCTCCCCCTCTCTCCTCTAGGAATCCTCTACTCTACGGAGCGGCTCCCGTGTCCCACAGCGCATGCGCGTCCCCCTCTCTCTCCTCTCCTACGGTACCCCCGTCCTCTCCTCTAGGAATCCTCTACGGAGCGGCGCGCACGACAGGTGGTGTGACAGCTGTATACTCCGCATGAGGGCGCCACGGTAGTTCCGCGGTATGAAGATGACGGAGCGCGCGCGCCTCATTCTCTCTCCTGTGCAGCGCCGCGATGAGTGCCCGGACCGATGCCGTGAAATGAGAGCGGCGACGTTCCTCCCGCTCAAGCTAATTATCTCCCCGCTGCTTCGCAACCACACATGATTCCCTTTAGCGGGAGATGGGGAATTTTTTTCGGAAGCATAGCAAGCTTGGAATATTTAGACTGTTTGTTCTTCCAGAAGTTTAGCACCTCAGATGTAGTAGAGGGGATTATTCCGTGTATAGATAATCACAGAGCTCATCTTGTGGGTCGTTACCATTTCCCCTTGCGGTTAATGTGGTTACATGAAATGAGAACCGTGAAAGGCGGTGGGGAGCGGTTGCGGAGATGGCGCTACGCGGTGGAAAACAGCGCCCGGCACATCTATAACTTGGGCTTGCTTCGAGTTATTTTGTCGGGCATGTCCCGCCCGACAAAAATCACAGCATATCCGCGGAGTGAATGATGATGAGTGGGCGAAGCTCCGGAGGTACATCATCAAAGACGTGGTGGTGGTTGGTTGCATGAGACCATATCGCGATGCCATGTGTTGTATAGCATCGCGATCGTCATCGTCATCAGCGTCATCGTTATGACGCATAGTGGGTACATTCCATGTGGTATGCCGTGGTGGCAGCGTCATCGTCATCACACAGGGAGATACTGCGGGTTACGCAGGTGGCTACTACGTACTACAAACTACAAGGGTCGCACGACCCACGGCAAAGACGTGATGGTGGTTGGTTACATGTGGTCAAACGATGTGCATGTGAGACCATATCGCGATGCCATGTGTTGTATGGCATCGCGATCGTCATCGTCATCACGCAGGTGGCTACTATGTACTACAAACATGGGACGCACGACCCACGGCATAAGGAGCTTCACCCCTAAAAACAATGCAGCTCGAGCCCGGCCCGGGCCCGAGATGACAAGACGTCGGCCCGCCCAAACCCGGTCCGCGGACCGGGCCGGGCTCGGGCTTTCGGGCAACCCGAAGCCCGTGCACACCTCTACAAGCGATAGCCGGCGCCCTTTTGCGAAGCATAAAAAAAGCAACAACAGAGAGACACCGGGGCATGAAAAAAATCACAGTTTTCCGAAGCATGGCAGCACATGCCAAGCAAGAAAAATGATAGAAAAAGGTGCACTTTTTAAACCAGCCGAACCGCGAAAGCACTCGGGTACGCAAGCGGTTGCCGGATTGCCACTTTGCGAAGCAAAATAAAAAAAAAAACATCGGAGAAACATCGGCGCATGAAAAAAATTACACGTATTCCCGAAGTGTAGCAACACATGCCAAGCAAGAGAAATGATAAAAAAAGATGCGCGCTTTAAACATAGAGGCGGTGCCGTACATGTACGGTGAAAACTATTTGGGCAATGTTAGGTGCTGCCGTACATGTACGGCGAAAACCGTGGCGAAAACCCTGGAAGTGTTAAGGATCACTACCCAGTACAGCGATCGAAGAACCGGCACGACATACAAAAGCGCTCACTCAGCAGAGAAAACTGCGGAAGTTTAGCAAGCGAACAGGAACAGTTTCTCTGTATCTTGGGACAGTGTGTGGTGTATACCTATGTGTAAAAAATAAAGGATTAATAAAGTTTACCTTATTTATTTTGTCACTTTGTTGAGCCATCATTCCTTGCACTTATAAATCAGTCACACGTTCGATAGCGTACGATGTTTTATTTTTAAGTGGAATAATAACGGCCTTACAGATAAATCGCCAAAAAAATTGAAAGCGCAATACAATCATTTAAACAGCGCCAATCCCGAGGCAAAAGGAAAAAAGTAAGATAAAGTAAGCTGCTGCACATGTAACACTCGCTGCGAACGTTTTATCTTTTCACGGAAGGCGTTGGTGGCTATGGTGTTCGTGAGTTCCGGGTTCAGTGTTGTGCGCGAGTTTCGGTTTAGGTCACAGAAGATTCCACCGCCAGAGCGCCGAGGTCCCGCTGCCCTCTCCCCGAAAACAGACCCACAGTCTTCATGAATTCCCAGTGTGCTTCTAATAAACGAACTTAACAGACGTATGTAGCAATGGCGACGAGGGAAACGAAAACCCACTGAAATCACGGGTGTGGTCCACTGCCAATGGCGTCTCTTCAAGCTTCCATAGAGCCCTTCTCGGGGAAAGCCTGGACGTTATGGATTCAGCGCCTTGGATTTTACTTCGAGGCGAATTCCATCCCAGCCGACGAAAAGAAGCGAGCCCTGCTCCTGACTCTGCGTGGGCCGGAGATATTTGCAACCGTCCGCGCACTGGTCGCACCGAAGAGCCCAGGCGAAGTGCCGTATGATGAAATCGTCCAAACCTTGGCTGCACATTACGACCCACGCCCATCTGAGCTGTACTGTCGCTGCAAATTGCAAAGACCCGACCAACAACCAGGCGAGTCCATTGCTGTTTACGTTGCCTCTTTACGTAAACTCGCCGCGGATTGTAACTTCGGCGTCGGGGCATTGACCGCGGCTTAGGTGACGGCAACCACGGCCGCTGCAACCACCGCGCTCCCCCCTAGACATCATGTTACGCGACCGTTTCGTCTGCGGCATCCGAAACGAGCTCGTTCAACAGTGTCTGTTCGCCGAGAGGGACCTTACCTTTCAGAAGGCTTTCGACCTTTCCGAGAGTGCGGAGAGGGCTGCCCTGCTGCAAAAGAGCATCAAGCTCGAAACAGAAAAGTTTGAAGTGCACAAAACAAGCCACAAGAAAGGAGGCGCAAAGGGAGAGCAGCACACTCCACGCAAGGCACACTGCTACAGATGGGACGGCTCGCACGATCCGGGTGAGTGCAAGTTCCGGAATTCTTCATGCAACTTTTGCAAGAAAATTGGGCACATTGAAAGAGCTTGCATCGCAAAAGAAAAAGCAACGCAAAACTGCTACGCATCCAAATGGAGCCTAAACCTGCAAGCATGGAGGAGTCTGGAGAGAGGTCAGCATGGGGCCTTAATACAGTGAAAAGCCTACAAGCATGCCCGCAGTTCATGGTGCCGCAACGCATTAACGGCAAGCTTCTGGAGTTCGAAGTTGACTCTGGTGCAGCGTATTCGCTAATCAGCAAGGAAAACTTACGACAGGAGTTGGCCTTCAAAACCGCCTCCTCTAGCCCAATCAGACTTAAACCTTCACACGTGGTCAGGAGAGCACTTGAGCCTCGTAGGCACTGCTCAAGTACAAGTGCGGCACAAGGCTAAAGATTACGTTCTTCCATTGCATGTCATGGAAGGTAGCGGATGCAACCTTCTGGGCCGTAATTGGTTCAGTACTCTCAATATCCGGCTGCAAGGCGTTAAATCAGACGGGTGATGCCGCGCACACAGAACCCGCAGCGCTGCACCGCCTATTAGAAAAGCACGCACGTGTTTTTAACAAAGATTTCATAAGCTACGAGGGACCACCAGTTCACATTGAGCTAGACCCAAACGTCCCACCACGCTTTTGCAAGGCGCGACCGGTTCCTCTTGCGCTCAGGCCAGCTGTGAAGGAAGAGTTAGATCGCTTGGAGCAACAGGGCATTCTGCAACCAGTGCAATACTCGGACTGGGCAACACCCTTGGTGTTGGTTCGGAAAAGTCCGGATTGTTAAGACTGTGTGGCGACTATAGAAGCACGGTAAATGCAACGTCCGTAAAAGCGGCATACCCGCTTCCCACCACTCCTCGGGTGCTGTTGACTCTCAGCGATGGAAGGATGTTCCTCAACGCTTGATCTATTTCAAGCCTATCAGCAACTTCCAGTCACTGAAAACACAGCAAAAGTACTGACCGTGAATATCATGAATGGAACTGTATGCAGTCAAAAGACTTCCATTCGGAATCTCAGCAGCACCAACAATATTCCAAAAAAGTTATGGAGACAACTCTCGCAGGAATTCCTGGCACCAGCGTGTACCTCGACGACAATAATTGTCTGCGGAGAAACGCCAGAGCAACACAACGAACGGCTAGACCAAGTGTTGTCAAGACTGGCTAATATGTGGGCTTGCGCCTACAGAAAGACAAATGTCGATTTGGGGACAAAAATGTGGAGTTCCTAGGACATCGCATCGATGAACAAGGTGTGCATACAGCTGGAGCGAAGGTTAAAACTATCGTCCATTCATTCATTCATTCATTCATTCATTTTAATACCTCAAAGGTCCCGGTTGGGATATTACATGAGGGAGTGGGTGATAGAAAGGCTAACAGTATAATGGTAGTTATGATAGGATGGTTTCGATGAGCCGCTTGAATGCTTGGGTGTCGATGATGGTGGCGACTTCGGTGGGCAGGTCATTCCAGTCTTGGGCTGTGCGCAGGAAAAACGATTGGTGAAAGTTGACAGTATGGACTTGTGGTGGATATACTGCGTTACAGTGACTGTGGCGGGAAATGCGGTGGGCTCTTCTGATGTATTGGTTATCTATAGGCAAGGAATGGAAAAATTTATGATAAAGGTTAAGACGTGAAATTTTGCGGCGCTTAGCCAGATCGGATAAGTTAATCTCTGCTTTTAGTGCCGATATGCTTGAGGTGTATGAATAGTTAGATAGTATAAATCGCGCCGCACGGTTGTGGACATGGAAGCACCAGCGCCGAGAAAAATAGAGTTGAGCTCAAAGCATTTTTAGGTTTGCTTGCTTTCTACGACCGCTTCCTCAAGGACAGAGCGACAGTGGTCTCACCAGTGTACACGCTTTTGCATAAGGAAACACAATGGATATGGGAGAAGGAGCACCAAAAAACATTCGAAGAGTTAAAGAAACTCATTCGCGACAGCACCCTGCTTGCTCACTATGACGAGCGCAAACCTGTTCTCCTATCATGCGACGCTTCGCCCAATGGTGTTGGCGCCGTTTTATCGCAAGTGGATGAAAGCGGAACAGAAGCACCTATTGCTTTCGCGTCCCGAACGCTTGGCAAGGCGGAACGGAATTATGGCCCAACTAGATCGAGAAGGACTTGCCG
Organism: Rhipicephalus appendiculatus; assembly: GCA_030522465.1. Lineage (NCBI taxonomy): Eukaryota > Metazoa > Arthropoda > Arachnida > Ixodida > Ixodidae > Rhipicephalus > Rhipicephalus appendiculatus. The sequence continues at coordinate 87,593 of JALIZH010030592.1, read as the reverse complement.
TGATATTCGGTGTTGATCATTTCCAGAAGTATATAACTGGAAGACATGTAACTGTTACAACTGATCACCAGCCGCTACTCAGCATCCTCGGGCCGAAAAAGCCGCTTCCGCAAGTCTTATCACCACGCATGACCAGATGGTGCCTGAAGCTGTCCGCTTACGACTACGACCTTGTTTACAGAAAAGGCAGTCGAAACCAGAACGCAGATGCATTGAGCAGGCTGCCACTGCAAGTAGATGACGACGATCCGTCCCCTCCCGGCGATGTTCTGATGCTAGAATGTGCGATTGATCCCCAACTTTCGCCCAAGCGCATTGCAGAGCTGTCGCGCGAAGACAAAACTCTTTGAGCAGTTATGCAAGAAGCCCAGCAAGGAAAGCTACGAGTAATGAAAGGCGATGATTTCCGACCTTATGTGAAGCTAGCGCCCGAGCTGTCGACGCTCCAAGGGTGCTTACTCAGGGGCCTCTCGAGTAATAATTCCGATCGCAGCTCGCCCCGCAACTTTAAAGATTATTCACTCAGGACACAGGGGCATCGTCGCTATGAAGGCCTACGCAAGAGGTTACCTTTGATGGTCTAGTCTCAGCAAAGACATAGAAAAGACTGCACAAGAATGCAGACCATGCCAGCAAAACCAAAGGGCACCAGCAAAGGCACCGCTTCCAGAATGGCCAAGAGCAGCGCAACCATGGGAGACAATTCACATAGATTTTGCAGGACCCATTGAGGGCGGTATGCTCTTGCTTGCCGTTGAATCATTCGGCAAATGGCTTGAAGTACGGCAGATGACGAGTATACATCCAAAACACCTAATCAAGGAATGCAGAAACATTTTTGCAACCTTTGGTGTACCACGAAAAATAGTCACTGACAACGGGCCGTCTTTCGTCTCGGTAGAAACAGAAGATTTTTTCAAACGAAATGGAGTGAAACATGTCACGAGCGCTCCATACCATCCTGCCACGAATGGTCAAGAGGAACGCATGGTCTTCGAGCTCAAGCAAACGCTTGCAAAGGATAAAGACGTCCCTATCGCCTACCGACTTTCGCGTTTTCTTCTAAAGCAGCACACCACAACGCATGCCGGCACGAAGAAAACACCCGCCATGATGATGTTTGGTCGTGAACTCCCGACCGCATTGACATACCTGAAGCCCTCAGACTCCCAGCTCACGGACGAGGAAGGAAAGGACGAACGGCGCATTCGCAAAAATCAAATCGTCTACGTGAAGAACTTCGCAGGCAACCCGGCATGGATTACAGGAACCATCATCAAACAGGTAGGTCGTCGGTCTTGGTTGGTCAGCACGGACAGAGGTGTCGTGCGACGACACAAAAACCATATTCACACTACGAGACAAGAAGAAACTCATGACAACGCTTCTACAACGGAGTCACTGGGAAATCCCCACCAGTCTTCGCTGCTCCCGTTGTTCCTCCCAGACAGCCAGGCTGACAATCAGCAAGAGGCGCCGACTGCCGGTGCTCCAGAGTGTTGTGCCACGCCAGCGCCACTCTCATCCGACCACACTTTGCAGGGACCACCACAGCGGCCTCTGAGACTCTGCCGTCCCACCGACCGTTAGCAAGATCAGTGGTGACTCAGACAGAGTGGGGAGGGATGTGTGGTGTTCGTGAGTTTCGGGTTCAGTGTTGTGCGCGAGTTTCGGTTTAGGTCACAGGAGATTCCACCGCCAGAGCGCCGAGGGCACGCTGCCCTCTCCTCGAAAACAGACCCATAGTCTTCATGTATTCCCAGTGTGCTTCTAATAAACGAACTTAACAGACTTATGTAGCGGTGGCAATGGCTTCATAGGCTCCCGTGTGCGCTCGCTTGGTCAGGACGCGTGACGTCACGGCGGCAGTGAGCAGGCCTGTATTCTAGGGTGGTATTTTGTAAGCGTTCTAGCATAGAACGGGGAGGCATTGAAAAAAAATGACGAGAGGGAGCAAACAGCCAAAATAGGCGAGCTCGAAAATTCAGGAATGTATCCAGTGTATAAATAAAGGTTGTGGGAAACGAGCGCGACCCCCCCCCCCCCCTGAGCACCTCGTTCCCCAGCTAGCGCGGGTGCTGGCCCCGCGCTCCTCGTGCGCCGGGAACCGCCGTTAATCAGAGAGATTACCACCGAGGCCTCACCGCCAGGCCTTTTTGTCTGGTACATGTCCGAACTTGCCCGGACAAGGGCGTCCCCTCGCTATGGTGGCTACCCTCGCGTCACGCCAGTGCACGTCACGGTGCTTCGCCGATTCTTATTGGCCGCCCGTGACAATCCCTTCACCCCTTAGCTTACTTCCGCCTCGCGCTCGCGCGCTGTGGTATAGTGATGCCAACCCTAGAGATATATCCCTAGATCTAGGGAATTTCTACCGCTTTCATGGATTTGGCGTCTTTTTGTTGAATCCAGGAATTTTTGTAAGCCCCTGGAAATGTTACATTACGCGGATTGTTTACAGGCGCTACTGAGTAATCACAGATCTTCAACTAGAAAGGCTACAAGAAACGATAATCTTGGCTATTTGATGTAATGTACGCGCAGTAATCATGCAGAGGTATTTCGTAATTCAAAGTCAAACTTATTACGGTCGGTAGTGTGTACGATATTCTTTGCATAGAATAATTTTCCCGTGCAGTGACCACCTTCCACTGTTCTGCGTGACGAGTGCCATATGAATGAGTGTTTTCAGCTAGATTAGATAGCTCACGCAAGAACCTTCAGTTTTCTTTTAATTCTCGTTTGAACGCAAGACTTAACTTATAATTATAAAGCTTGAACACGCGCATTATATTTGCTTTGAAAAATAAGTCTGAAGTATGGGAATTGTATGGTACATTAAAAAGCGCTCGAATAAACATTTTTTTGCAATATATGAAGCGTTTCAATATTTGTGTATGTCGTCGTACCCCATACCAAAAAACAATAATATAAGAAAGAAAAAAAGTGTGTTGTAAATAAGAAGCTTTATTTGAAAAGGTGATATAAATCTATGATGCGCCATCATAACAACCACACGAGATAACTTGCCTAAAACCGATTCGATGTGTGCATCCCAAAGCATATTTTGTGTAAATGTTACTCCCAGTATTTTCACACTGCTTACTATTTCGATTTTTTCAAGTGCATAAAGAAGCTTGATGTCATTGCAACTGATGTGCTTAGATATGGGTCTGAAAATCACAGCGTTAGTCTTTTTTGTATTAACTTGCAAAACTTTTGCTGCTGACCATTCTTCAAGAGATTTTAGAGCAGCATTGGCTTTGTTCTGAAGACTACCAAGTTCAGGTGATGAGAAAAATAGGCTAGTGTCGTCAGCATACAGTACGTATTTTGCATTTTTGTAAATATTTACTAGGTCATTAATGTAAACTATAAAAAGAAATGTGCCAAAAATACTACCTTGAGGGACGCCTTTACTGATATGTTTTAAATCTGAGCGGTAATTAGCCTGAATAGTAACATTAAAATGATAATATAGGGATTTTTCTTGTAATCTAGGGAACCTTCCACGGTCAATCTAGGGATAAAACACCATCTTAGGTTGGCATCACTGCTGTGGTAGATGCTCACATGCCTGCTCGAGAGCTAGACAAGCAGCTCGAGCAAGCGGATTCTCGTACGTGCGCTCGGCTGCTGCATTTTGTGTGATAGCCGTAGCGCCTGGCGGCAAGCGTTCACTCGGTCGGTCTTGCGGAGTAACCCTAACGGCCCGCAATTCCGTGGTTGTCGCACTGTGCTGTATTTTGGTTAATAAACCCGTGTTTGTTGACGACCTGCCTCGTGTGCCATCTCTGCGCCGTGTCGGAGAGTCGACGAACCAGGCCGTAGCGTCTTTGGGCGCGACAGCAGAGGGAGAACGTCGCGACCCTTCCCGGTCGCTTCGTAGGGTAAGCTTCACTAGCAAACCTATCTCCACAAGGTATAATTATTATAGCTGAACATCAGTATTAAGACAGTCAGTCAGTCAATGAACTTTATTTACAAAATGTCCTGAGGAGCCGATTCCCCTCAAGAGGGATGGTCAGCTGCAGGCCGCACCCACGTGGGGACAGGAAGGGCAAGCCCCTCCGCCACACTGCGGGCCCTCTGGACAGCCCGGATTTGGACCTCCCGGTCCGAGCTGGTGATTGCCGTCCTCCAGGCGTCCTCTGTGCTGAGAGGCTCGCTATCGCGCAGCGCCGTGCATTGCCAGAGCATATGAGATAATGTACAGCGTCTCTCGTCGCAGTGAGGGCAGTGGGGCTTTATGCTGTCAATAAACTTACTATACACTAAGGGCGACGGGTAAGTGCCCGTTTGTAACATTCGTAAGGTGACTGACTGGGCCCTCGAGAGTTGCGGGTGCGGGAGCGGGAACCTACGCCTGGCCAATTGGTAGTGTCGACAGATTTCGTTAAATGTGAGGAGGGAATCGAGCTGCCGGGTGCCTTCCCCAAAGTATGTAGAGGCCGATTGCCCGTCACGGTGGGACAGTTCGCGTGCGCGGGCGTGGGCAAGCTCATTAGCACTGGGGATAACAGGGTGGACATCCTTACCCATGTGGGCAGGAAACCAAGTGATGTGACCGTTGATTTCAGCGCAATTCGGACTTTTGGCAAGAATATGGGCCGCCTGCTCACAGACTGACCCCGTCATGAATGCTCGTGCAGCTGCCCGAGAGTCGGTGAAAATGCACGTAAGCGTGGGAATCGCCACGGCCAGTGCTATAGCAGTTTGCTCTGCTCTTGCCGGCGTGGTATCTCGAAGAGATGCGGCCGTGAGGAGTTTACCATGAAGATCAGTGACCACAGCCACGAAATTGGCTGTGCCGGGGTATTGTGCTGCGTCAACGAACGCCACAAGTTCAGGGGTGGCAGCAGCGGAACTGAGGAGTGACCTCGCTCTAGCGACGCGGCGGCCTACGTTGTAGAGTGGGTGAACGTTTCTAGGAATTTGGGAGACCGTAATCTGCTCCCTCAATTTAGTAGGGAGTTGTATCTTTTTGTCTGCTACCAAAGTGGGCTCGCAACCCAGAAACTCCAGGATGCGCCTCCCAGCTTTGGAAGAGGACAGTCTTGCAGCCTGTGCTGTTTCTTGCGCTTCTGCGATCTCGTTAAATGTATTGTGCATACCAAGGGCCTTGAGCTTTTCCTCATTAGTGTTGTTGGGAAGGCCCAAGACCTTCTTAATGCATTTTCTAATAATCGAATCCAGTTTTCCCTGTTCTTTCTTTTCCCACCTATGCGCTGCGGCAATGTAATTTATGTGACTCATAAGAAAGGCATGGAAGAGCCTCATGAGGTTGGCCTCACAAAGCCCTCCACGCCTGTTTGATACCCGAAGTATAAGCTTGACCATGCTCTCCGCCTTCGCCGCAATACGGGTCAGGGTGTGAGAATTACTACCGTGCTCCTCCAGGAACATGCCTAAAATCCGAATTTTGTCCACGCGGGGGATGGCCTGCCCTGACCGTGTGTGAATTTCGATCCTTATCTCTTCTGGCGGGAATGGGATGGTGGTGAATTTGCGTTTCTCTGGCTGTGTGTACAGAAGGAGTTCTGATTTGGCGGTCGACAAGTGCAGCCCAGTGTTATCCAAAAACTCCTCTGTGCACCTGAGGGCCTGCTGCAGAGAATCCTCAACGTCTCCATCTCTACCCCCCCGTGCACCATATAGTAATATCGTCCGCATACAGCGCATGTCCGATGCGGTCGATACCAGCTAGCGAGAGCGAGAGTTTCCTCATCGCAATGTTAAAAATTAGCGGCGAAATTACCGATCCCTGAGGGGGTTCCCCGAGGTCCAAGGTGAAATTCCTTGGAGCAGAGGTCCCCGAGCCGAATGGTAGCAACGCGATCCCTGAGAAAAGAGCGGACGAAACCATAGAAGCGGGACCCCAGCCCCAACTCAGAGATCGAGTCCACTATATGAGCATGTGAGATGTTGTCGAAGGCTTTCTCAAGATCTAGTGCCAGAATACCACGAACATCTCTGGTGTCTGTGTCGAGAATTTGATGTTTAATCATTTTCATAACGTCCTGTGTAGAGAGTGCGGGACGAAAGCCAATGAGATTGAAAGGAAAGAGTTCGTTTTGCTCAATGTGATGGGAGATTCGGTTAAGGATAGCATGCTCCGCGACCTTACCCACGCAAGACGTGAGTGAGATCGGTCGAAGCGTGTCGAGCCCAAGAGGTTTACCAGGCTTAGGTATGAGGACGACAGAGGCCGTTCGCCACTCCTCCGGCACCTGCCCCGACTCCCAAACCCGGTTGACCTCGTCAGTTAGTAGCTCAATGGATCTATCGTCCAGATTTTTAAGTAGCCTGTTAGTAATGCCATCTGGCCCGGGAGCCGACTTCCCATTGAGATCAAAAAGAACCGCCCTGATCTCCGCCGTGCTGAAGGGGAGTCCAGCTCTGACTCCCTCAGACCAGAGAAATCCGGGTAGTCTGCACCTGTGGAAGCCCCCAGGGGCAGGTACCTATCCGCAAGCTGTTGTAAAATTTGATCGTCGGAGAGCCCAGCAGACCTCTCCTTGTGAATGAGCTGATCAACAGTGTGTCTCTGATTAGCTTTAGTTTGCCGATCTCCGAGGAGGTGCTTGAGAATGTTCCATTTTGCCCCTGACCGCATCTGCCCATCGACAGCGTTACATACCTCATCCCATTGTTGTCTGGCCAGGGTTCGGCTGTACGATTCAATCTCCTGATTCAGTAGAGCAATTTTCTTTCTGAGCCGCCTGTTAAGTCGCTGCGTACGCCATCTGTTAAGTATGGGAGTTTTTAGCTTCAAGAAGCCTCGCTAAGCGACTGTCCATGCGCTCCGTTTTAAGATCCGTGTGCACCAACTTAGTGGCAGCTTTAACATCCGCCTTAAGCCGCTCAAATAGCTGGCCAAGGTCATTGTACTCATTTTCATCACGCTTTCTAATTTCCCGGAAGGCGTCCCAGTCAACAATTTTGAAAACTCGAGGCGGTGGTGCCTTAATCTCAACGGAGACAGACGCGATGAAATGGTCGCTCCCCAAGTTCTCATGCAAGTTCTGCCAGAGGGGGCACTCGACGTTCCTGACAAAAGCCAGGTCCGGCGTGGTGTCCCTCACTACAGAATTGCCGAGACGTGTGGGAAAGTTATGATCAGTAATTAATATCAAGTTAAGATTGGTTGTATGCTGCAGAAGCGCCCGCCCCTTAGCCGTGTTATGAGTATAGCCCCACGTCTGATGGTGCGCATTGAAGTCGCCAGCAACTGTCAATGGAGCCGAGCCAGCGATTTTGGAGGCTTTGCAGAGAAGCGCATTAAAAGTTTCCCGAGTATCTGATGGTGAGCTGTAAACATTGAGTATAAATAGGTGCTCCTTAAGCCGAGAGTTTGGAATTAACTCAATAAATATGTGTTCCACCTTTAAATCTGGACGTACTTCGCGAACCTCAAAAGAGAACTCTTTGGATATAAGTGTGGCGACCCCGCGTTTTCCTTCCCCCCAGCAGGCCACGGAGCGATAACCCCGCAGGGCCACCTCTCCTTTAAGTGTCTCCTGGAGGAGTATTACGGCTGGCTTATTCGCCTGTGAGCTAACGAACTGCTGCAAGACTGCCTTCTTCCTGAGGAAGCTCGCGCAATTCCATTGCCAAATTAATAATTCCTTATTTAGCTTCGCCATGACTGCTGCTTAAGTTTTGTTCCACCACCCCCATCCTTGCAGAAAGGGACTGGATGACAGAGCACACACCAGCGATGGCCTCCTTAATTTCACTGACCACGCCCGTAATTTCCTCTTTAAAGTCACTGAACTCCTTTTCGAAATCTACTGGAGGGTCAGCGGCCTTTCGCTTGCCGCCTCTAGTAGGTTGCGTTTCGGTTTGCTGCACATTCACGGCCACCTCCGGCGTGCGTTCGCGCTGTCTAAGCTCCTCGACTAACGCTTTAATCTCCCGAAGCTCACTCCTCAGAGTTGCATTCTCACGCTCTAGCTGCTGTATTCTAGCCGTAGCTTGCTCTGGCAACTGGCGCTGCTCGATAGTGCGAGACTCACGTTTTTGGCCCACTCGTTCTGCCCAGGTAGGTTCCTGCTGAATCCGGACACAGGAGGCAGACCTATCCCTAGAGCGAGAGCGGTGGCCCGCACCCCGCCCAGAGGTATTAGGTTCACCCCCCTGGTTGAACCCAGGCCCGGCAGCTTGCTGTGGCACGAACTCCCCACGCTGCTTGTTAGCTCTTCTGCGTCGTCGCCTTCTACGCCGAACGATGTAGGGGACCTGATACCTGCTTTTGCAGGCCCGATCCGCCGTCGGATGCGCGCCTCCACAGATGGAGCACTTCGGCTGGCACGTGTGATTCTCAGGGGGGCGATGAGGCCCCACAGTCCGGGCAGGTGATGGCAGTAGGAGTAGGACAAACGTCCGAGCGGTGCCCCAGCTTTCCGCAGGTCCGACAGGCGTCGATCTGACGTCGGTAGAGGGTGCACCGGATCATGTTCGTCCCACACATAACGTAGTTTGGAACTTTCATACCGTCGAAGAGGACGATCACCGTCGGCGTTTGCTTGATGCGCCGTACTCCAAGAACCTTCGGATTCCGTGCGTGCACGAAGAGCTCGCCAAGCCGGTCGTCAGAGAGCTCAGGGTCAATACCCCGAACAACTCCCCTGCACGTATCCCCAGGCGGCGTCACGTATGTAGAGACTTCGTGGAGCGTTTCTCCCACCCGAACTTGCTTCAATTTAGCGTAGGCTTCCGCGTTCCTAGCGTGTGGCGTGCTGATCACAAAAATGTTCTGGATGTCATTGGCGCAAACAATATCCTCCTCAGCCTGCGGCGGGCCGAGACAAGCAGCCATCACCAGAGCTTGGGTAACCTTGATTCGACTGACCTTGTGCACGTCCAGGCCTCCCTTGGGACGAACGACAACCCGGTAGTGATCTTTAGGCAATCGCGGCAGGCGCGACGCGGCGATGAGCTTGTTGATCGGTCCCTTCGGGTGCGCTGAGCGGGTACCGGCACTGGGGCCAGGGCTGTCCCCGGGCGTAAAATCTTGACGCTGCTTCTTCCGAGAGTGGGCAACAATCCATCCGGAGGCTTCATCCTCCTGTCTGGAGTTTTCGTCGCCGAAGTCCATCCCCTCCAGCGGCATCCACGCAGCGTCTCGCTCGGCAGGCCAAGCCGAGCACCAGCGTGGCACGGGGTAAAACCCCAAAAAATGGTGAAAACTTGACCTTCCCGCAAAAATCGGGTATCCGCTTGATCTCTGAGAGAAACTGGTTCGGATAAGTCGAAAAACCGAGGTCGATCGGCAAAGTTTCGGCCAAAAACATTTAAAAGAGCAGGAGCCGATGCGAGCGCGTCCGCCTCGCGTATCGCTGGCGGCGTTCCTCAGTATTAAGATGCATTGTTTTTCGCAGCTTGAAGTTGAAGAGCTCGGTAACTTTAACAATTACCTTTTGTTAATGTCTTGACATAGCGCCAGGTGGTGTCGCAGTTTCACGAGATGTTTGGTGGTAGCGCTGGCCACCACGCTGTTTCAACCAATGCTTCTAGTATTAGTCTACTTGTAAAATTGAAAGGGCGCGACAATTCGAACCGTTACCCAGTTGTCGAAATGACGCAGCAATCGAGAAGAGGTCCGCGTGTTCCCGACAACCAAAGGGAGTTGCTGCTCTCATTTATGAAGCAGCATCCCCAGTTAGCCATACGCGCTAGCGAGCTCACCTACGAGTTCACAGCAGTGGACAGGCGTCGGCTGTGGGGCGGTAGAGAGATGCGCGCAAATCCCACTCCTCCAGCCCCAGCACTTACGTTTCGATCCAATCCGAGTCATCCGCGGAGACTGTTTTTTATCCATTCTATCGATAGAACGGTGCCTGAGCGCGTTCCAACGCCTCCTCGCCCGTTCTATGCAAATTTTGTGGCTGTCCTCATGACGTTGAAAGTCACAATAGACTCGACCAATCCCGTGTGGCTCCCCCTCGTCATTTTGTTTGATCGCTCTCCCGTTCTATGCTAGAACGCTTACAAAATACCACCCCTAGGTGGCATTGCCCTCACCACACTGCCTTTAATGACGAGGGCGTGGTCCCCTCCTCACCATCGCCACCCTTCCTACAGGCGACATCTCTTCCTCGCCACTTATTTCTTGAAAGCACGTGTACAATGCCAGAACTAAGTATTCAGCCAACTAAGATTTCGCGCTTGTCTCCTACACGCAGTTATCGCCCCTTGCACAGTAGCAAACACACACAATGAAGTGAAATCACTTGATCGCGCCCGAAAGCCTCGCGAGACAAGGAAGGACAGTTGGGCGGCTCCATGGCCAAGCAAAAAAAATATGGTTTTTCGAGTATGTGGACCAATCGAGAGTATGTACCCTATAGACATCACAGGAATCACTGTTCGTGCGTAAAGAAGTGCGTGAGAAAGACAAGAAACGCCAGGAGAGAATACTGAGCTTTTTATATGCGAAGCAGCTTATGGCGAAGTTCAATCCGGTGGTGGTGGTCTGCTTCCTGACCACCCTAACTGTGCATGCGCGAACACTCTCCACACACCTCCTCTCCTACGCTCCCTCTCTCTCTCTCCTCTAGGCATCCCTTCCGGCGGCGACCACGCCGACGCAGGCAGCGTCTGCTAGCGAGTTCCTTGATTGAAAAAAGCCACTGCTCGCGCTGCACAACCGTTCAACGCGGACGCAGGCAGCGTCTGCGAGCGAGTTTCTTGATTAAAAACTTCCCCATCTCCCACTAAAGCGAACCATGTGTGGATGCGAAGCAGCGGGGAGATAATTAGCTTGAGCGGGAGGAACGTCGCCGTTCTCGTTTCACGGCAGCGGTCCGGGCGCTCATCGCGGCACTGCACAGGAGAGAGAATGAGGGGCACGCGCTCCGCCATTTTCATACCGCGGAACTACCGTGGCGCCCCCCACCAGAGCATGCAGCTGTCGCACCACCTGTCGTGCGCGCCGCCCCGTAGAGGTTTCCTAGAGGAGAGGACGGGGGGGGGGGGGGGCGTAGGAGAGGAGGAGGGGCCGTGCATGTGCTGTGGGGGTGTGGGACGCGGTACCCGCTCCGTAGAGTAGAGGATTTCTAGAGGACAGGACGCGCATGCGCTGTGGGGATGTGGGACGCTGGAGCCGCTCCGTAGAGTAGAAGATTCCTAGAGTAGAGAAGGGGGGTGAGCGTAGGAGTGGATAGGGGGAGGGGACGCGCATGCGCTGTGGGCGGTGTGGGACGCGGGGGCCGCTCCGTAGAGTAGAGGATTCCCAGAGGAGAGAAAAGGGGTGAGCGTAGAGAGAGTGGGGGAGGGGACGCGCATGCGCTGTCGTGGTGTGGGGCGTGGGACGCGGGAAGGAGGGACGGACTAAGCCCCCTCCAAACACAGTGCAAGCAAGATCAAGGAATGGGGTCAACCTTGGCGACAGACACCACCTGCCCAGCCATTGCTAAGCAGCCTCTCAGCTCTCGGCCATGACTCTGATGACTGTGGTAGTGGTTGACGGCCTTCATATTACTACAGTATTCTGGTTCGCATAATGGGTGCTTCCCTACTTCATGAAAGTGGCCGGACGTGAGACGGGGGACGCGGAACGCAGGAGGGACGGACAGAACCCCGAGCCCTCCCCCCGTCCCCGTCCCCCCTCTCTCCTCTCATACGCTCGCCCGTCTCTATCCTCTAGGCATCCATCCCGCGGCGTTTACACCGCCATGGCGCACGCGCGTCCTCTCCCCCCTCTCTCTCTCCTACCCTTCCCTTTCTCGCCTCGCAATGCCGACGCAGGTAGCGTCTGCTAGCGAGTTTCTTGATTGAAAAAACCGACTGCTCGCGCTGCACAACCGTTCACTGGCCACCCCGTATATACAGGCACTGGATGTTGACCTGCAAAGTAGTGCCGGTGGGAGATTTCTCCTGTGCGTTGTCGAACGATAAAAATTTCGCAGCGTGCGCGTTAACTAAAAGCGGACTGCGGGTCTCTGTGTCCAATCGGAGTCTTCTGTCTCTAATTGTCCATTAGTAGCGATTGGCATGTTCCAGGAGGAAACACCGGTCCATCACTGCGTAATTGCGCCTCCCCAGGTTTCTCTCCTGCGCAACGCTGCAATGAGCGCCAGCGTCAAGGCCGCCACCAGTGTACCAGCGTTACCCCCCCCACTGCTTCACATCTACACATGCTTCCCTTTAGCGGGAGATGGTGTAATTTTTTTGTACTTTAATAGGCCGGTGAGGGGACCTTTAACGGAAACCTCTAAGATTATCTAGATGGTTCCCAGTTATTCGAGAGCGGTTTGCGCAAGGCAGCGGTTCACATGTAATGGGGCGGTAACATAAAAATTAGGGGGACGCCTAAGCTTCGCCTTTAAGATTTGAATGCGATAGCGATATCCTGTCCCGAGTGCGTACTTCAACCCTTTAGTGCGTACTTGCTATGCACCCACTACGTGGTATTAAGGGAATACGCGCAATAAGGTGTGTGCCTTTTGTAATTGGTGGCCGGCTTTAAACTACGAAGTCGTTAAGATAGTCACATGATTTGACGCCCGATGGCAATGTACGCTTGTATCACGCAATATTACTGGGATATTACTGGCATATATAATGGACGCTTGCGTTTGCGAAGCATGAAAGTTATTTTCACTGCATTTCCAAGCAGAGGAAGTTATTTTCACAGTATTTCCAAGCAGACGCGTGGCTGTGTGGTAGAACACCTGCTTTCCAAGCAGACGGCGTGGGTTCGATCCTCACTCGGACCCGGAAATTTTTATTATTTATTTTATTTGTATCTTTCTCGATTTTTCGGCCACGGACAAGATGATGATTTTTCGCTCACAACCAACGACGCCGACGCCGGAATTTCTGCGAAACGAGCTCTTTAACGCTATCGCGTTAATAATACAAAGAAAGGAACGCGTGTGGCATTATGTACATACATATACATATCCGGGACATCACGGTGATGACAATAAGCACCCAAGAGATTCCATATTGTTGTTATCGCAATAAAATATCTTTCGTAAGAGCTGTTTTGCATTGGCAAGTAGCTCTCGCTTAAAAATATGTATATTGTCACGTGGTCGTGACGTCGACGAAGGCAACAGCTGTCGTTTAAAAGAAGGAACTCTTTATCTGGCCGAACTTGTGGCCGGGAAATGAAAGTCAGACTACGAGAATGCACACTGGCGTCGACCGTCGATAATCTGATCATCGTTGGAACGCGCCGGCCACATCCCACTGCGCATGCGCGTCCTCCCTCTCTCTTCTCCTACGCTCCCCCCCTATCTCGCCTCGCGACGCCGACGCAGGCAACATCTGCTAGCGAGTTTCTTGGTTGAGAAAAAACCGACTGCTCGCGCTGCACAACCGTTCACTGGCCACCCCGTATATATTGTCACGTGGTCGTGACGTCGACGAAGGCAGCAGTCGGTAGGATGAAAATGAAACCTGTTTATTTGGGCCGAACTTGTGGCCGGGAAAAGGAAAGTCAGATTACAGCGATACACACTGGCACTGATAGCGGCGAACAGAGCGTCGGCCGTCGATCAACTGAACATCGTTGGAACGCGCCGGCTTTTATAAATCACGCGTCGAACATTCTAGCCTTATCACTGGTCGTCGCGCAAGCTCTGGAATAATCTTGAGTGCTCGCGTGCTGTGCGAAATGTTAAGAAAACGATCTACTACAAACGTGAAGCTTCTCGAACACTGCTTCGCGATCTGCGCCGAGCATTGCTCGCAGTATTTGTCTGCTTAAACAGAGCACATCAAAATAAGACGTGCGGCAATATCAACTTATGTGCAGCAACGCTCAATTACGATTTCGAGTCTTTGGTAATGGGTTGAATACTTTGCTAGTGTCGGTTGTCAACGAAGTAGCCTTAGTTTCTAAACTGTATATGATCCTCTTCTGAGATGCCTCAGCTTTATTCACTAAATTACCTAGTTTAGTTCCAAGAACTCAACAGTAGTTGGAAAGTCTATTGGCTTTCCAACTACTGTCGGTATAAGATATAAGATACTGTTTTTATAAGATTTATTGGTATAAGATACAGTGTTTGGACAGGACTTTTAAAGTTATGTGCCTTACCCATTAAACATGTTGAAGCTCTTAGATATTTACTGCTAACATATATAATCATTGGAATGTTTAAAACAGGAATAATCCCATTCCATGAAAAGCTTGCGCACAGATGCCGAGTGTACAAGAGAGACGGTGTTGGTGACGTATGTTTTTAGAAGGCAATTTGGGTGTTGCCCATGCTATCTAAAGTATTTGAAGGAAAGAAGTGTGATTTTAAGGCCTCGTTTTCTGTGTTAGGCCCAATACTAATAAGAGCTAACGGACAATGATGGAAAGGAGAGTATATGGGATGTTTTAAGAAGTATTTTTGCAATGTTAATGTGAATAAAGAAAAGTGGACGAAAAGATAACTTGCCACCGGCAGGGACCGAACCTATTACCTTCGAATAACGCGTCCGATGCTCTACCACTGAGCTGCGGTGGCGGTCATCTCTCAGCCCACTTTATGGGGTATATATAATTATGGGGTATATACGCAGTATTAAAGAATGTTACTAACCCGCGTCCCCTTCATTTCATAATGATGCACCACATCATAAGTGATATGTGCAGTATAGTCTTGTCAGTCGTCGTTCACTGCAAATCCACATTCCTGAGCCGGGATGAACGAGAGAAACAATAAAGCCCCGCGCACGTGCGGTGCCGCCTGTCAGACGCCATGCTGATCTCGTCAGGCCGTCCTTACCCCGCCCAGGTGCGACAGGTGCTCTCAGTGAGCCATCGACTCCCCAACAGGTTCACCAGAGCGGTCATTCACCAACCTCGTGGTCCTTTGTCATCGACCAGGTACTCACCCTTGGAGGCGCAGGCGTGGTCATCATTGTGCACCAGCAAGTGGTGCAGGATTGGTGGAATCTTGGCCACCGCGTGGAGAGGAGAGTGTGGGGGGTGGACCCCAACCTTCCAATTTTATCCGGTGCATCGAAGAGCACCGTTCCTGTTCACGAAGACCGTCAACATGTAAATACTGTACAGAAAGTATTTTCGGTCTTCCAACTCCTCCTGATGACTGCTCCGGGCACGACACTCGCTCGTGTTAGCACCAGCCACGCAACGCTATTCCTAACAGGGGTGGCAGTGATTGGATACGACGCTACCCCATTCCTAACAGTCTCCAGAAAAGTAAAACCGCTGAGCTATTCTTTAGAATGTGTTAAATATGAAATGCCGCGTGACATTCAAAACGACTTTTACAATGCTGATCTCTTCACTGATCATAAGAAAGCATTTGATCGTGTTAATCATGCCATTGTGCACTTCATGATTATGGCCCCGCCACGGTTGTTTAGTGGTTATGGCGCTCGACTGCGGACCCGAAGGTCGCGGGATCGAATCCCTGGCCGCGGCGGCGTGCATTTTCGATGGAGGCGAAAATGCTTGAGGCCTGTGTACTTAGATTTAGGTGCACGTTAAAGAAGCCCAGGTGGTGTAAATCAATGGAGCCCACCACTACGGCGTCTCTCATAATCATATCGTGGTTTTGGGACGTTAGACCCTAGATATCATTATTATACATGATTATGCAATTCGCTGCTTTTGCTTTAGATGGATTGAATTCTGTCTTACAGAAAGCATTAGGTAAAAATCGCCGAGGTTACCTGCCGTACTACTACGGTAAAAGAGAAAGTCCCGAGATCGACACCCCAGGTGTCGATCTCGGGCTCTTGTTATTTGTACTCTCTGCGAAAGAGTTGTCTGATATTCTTAACTCACCAATGCTGATGACACATTTGTCATTCTATAAATGACTACTAAATTCAGCTTGATAGTTGGTTTCATGCAAATAAATTAGTCTTGAATATATAGGAATTTTATTACGCCCTGTCTAAACCCAATAACAAACCATGCGACACTGAACTTGCCCTGACAATAAACACCATTTTTGAACAAGGAAAACAGTGTAAACTGATTAGCTATTTGATTTGAAGAAAGAATGTTATGAAATACGTGGATTAACAAGCTCATACACCACTGAATTAAGCAACGAAGTTGGTCCAATATTTAATTCCTTTCCACCTGAAGAAGGTGGTATATAACTCTTACTTCTTCTCCCGTCTATCCTATGGAGCACTAGTTTGGACCACCAAAACAACTACGAAATCATAACAAACTGGTAGATGATTGCACAAGAAAATACTCAGGATCATTTCGGTGAACCCGAAAACTTACCCACTTATTCCTTGTTCATTAAATCTTAAATTCCTGAAAGCGAGTAACTTAAATGGTTATTAACTGCTGCTCCGCATACATAAAGATAAACGTGCCGCGCTAGTTTTGGGTGAATATAAATTATCAGAAAAGCATTTTTGGCGAATGCTCGGATGGGTGCTTCCTTAAGCGAGATAGGTATTTTTCGTCAGAACAACTTTTCCCGCCGGATCCTGTGCAATCACTTTAAGGCCAATTTCGTCACGGAATCGAAAGAGCGTTTTATCTCGTACTTCACGCCTGCTGCGGCACCCAAAAGCCCAGCACGCCGACATGCTTCGGTGTCCTTATCGGTGCGGTGAAATACAAGGTTGAAAGTCGACCGTAGAATATTTGCGCGCTTTTTCCAAGCGATAAAACCAATGTGTGTGCAAGGTCCCGCGCGATGTGTGCCTAGGCGACGGCGATAAATAAGTGACGCGGACCGCTTATGGCGGCAAGTGGCCACGTGACAGCCAACAACGAATGGCGGGGCCACGCGGCGCCGATAAGTGCGGCGACGAAGAAGTGGACAACGCGATACTATTTTTCCCATTCGAGAGACTTTATCTACCAAGACACCTGCGCGCTGCCAAAACAACAAAAAATAAAACAATATAAAAAACCGACAGGGGATATGCGAGCAAACATCACGACGACAAGAGAAGGGGTGTTCTGGCTTCGTCATCGTCACGTGCTGTCCATGAACATCGCTTTTTATTCGCGTGTAACGGAGAGACAGAGAAACGAAGGAGAAAGGCAGGGAGGTTAATCCAAGCGTGGGCTCCGAAGGAGCGTTGTGAAACAAACAACCATTTTTTTTCCTCACTCGTCATCAGAGGTCAAGGTTGCTGTTCGATGGAATTTGAAGAGGAGCCAAAACTCAAGGTAAATGTAGCCAATGGTGTTATGTCATTTAATTGTACCGCTATATTTCTTGCCAAATAAAACGAAAGTGCAAACATGAGTAGAGTTGTCATAATTGAACAATAGATAGTACCATTTTGAATAAGGATGTCCATGAAAATAACAGCTCAATTTTGTCCCTCTTCATTGGTTTTCAAGCCGCAGATATGTTGCACGTAAATGAACAAATTGGTATAAATTACTTGCGCCTGTATATAGCCTGTGTACAATCGATAGAGTTCCTGCTAGATAAACTGTGCTTTCGATACATGACAGCCAACAAGTTACTAGAAACCCTGAACGTTGAAGCAGTTTTTCCTTGAAGCCGAGGGGAACTTAGTTAAGTTTGCATAATAGCAGTCCTTCTTCAGATAGTGAAACCAGCTTGAAGATGAACTGTCCAGCTTCATTTAATTGCTGATCTCTGTGTTTTCGTGAAGCTGCACGTCAGAATTAGAAATATCCGCGTAACGTCAGCATAATGCAGCGTAATCATCATGCTAGCTATGCGTTTGCCAGCATGCACGGAACTTCGCCACTCTGTATTAAATGCGGAAACATTTCATAGCGAATAGCAGGCACTTTGAGCGTTTCTATCTACGTAGCTACCTGTCTTGCCGCCAACATCTGCGTGCTCTTGTGACCGCCTCTTTAAGTTCGTGTAGACCAAAGTTGGTATGGGTGGGTAAGAGAGTTTGAGGAATATAACTGTCTGGGCACGACATGAATAACGTGAAAATCCTGTCGCGTACGTCGTCAAACCCTTTCCTCCAGACACGTGTGGCACATACCTGTATACCCAGGACCGCGGTACGTGGGTATGCGCCACAGGTTACTGAAAGTTTATATCTAGCCCGGAACGGCAAGGACAGACATTGATTACTGAAATGTGAAAACGTTAAAGGGGTGGTGCCACCAAATTTCTGGCTTGCGCGTTCTTCGCTGCAAGCGTTTCTATAACTCTAGGAAGCATGATACACGCACCAAGATTCACGTATTCTCGCTAAATAATTTAATAGCGCCTTATTTATGGGCAACGTTTGGTTTCGGTTTGTGGGCGCCAAGTTGGGCAGTGACGTAGTAGTGTAGGAAGGCTTGGTCACGTGACCACACAAGGCGCGCGCAAGTAAGCACATCAGCAGGTTTGAACCGACCGACGAATACATAGATAAAAAATCAGGATCTCATGTGGAATCGAACCCAAATGTCCTGCGTGGCAATCCGGTATTCTACCACAGAACCATGCCAGGTCTTTAAATTATTTTGGAAAAAGGCATTATGCAAGCGTAACGGTCGGTGCAACTTTAATTGTGGTTGTAGTGCTGGCTATCTAATTTTGTAACAAAACAATATACATTACATATGTAGACCTATGACGCAGACGTCATGCCTGGGTCAACGTCAATTGTCGTTCCAACGTTGAGTCCGACTTCTATAGCAGTTTAATGAAACATTACATTTGTATTCCTATGAATTCAGCAAGCTATATTCAAGCGTTGCTCGACCCCGACGGAATAGGCTAACGAAAGTTACGTGTGATATTCACATCGTCCACAACGTAAAGCGCAGTTAGTTTCGAATAATACTGACGTCTGTGCTCTATCGTGAGTGTTGACGTTATGTCAGACCATAAGTTACCCAGTGTAGCCATCAGTAGACGCCAGTGTAGTGGACGTACCTGGTAAGCCCATGATGTGCATACAACTACTGCCCTTAACGGTCGATCCACCTCGTAACACTAGCCTCAAAGCAAATTTTAAAAAAATTCAGCATGCACTTCAAGCGTTCCGTTTCGCGTAACCAACATCATGCACTAATATAAGAACAACATTTCACCCTACCACTGTTGGTGTTGGAAGTACGAACGTTAGTGGTGGCGTCGTTATGCAACTATGAACTACCTAGTTCTCACATTTGCATGTTTTCCAGATACGTGAATGCGTATAAAATTTCTACATTGGTTTACTGAGTATTACATCCATCCACGTCGTAACATAATGCTCATTTTAAAAAGCCCCATAGCAAACTTCTTGACGCATGCTTCGCATATCATTGATTCCCAAGCTACGTGGGATTTCCCGAATTTTCGCCCCGCGTTGCGTTGCGTTGGGGCCTCGTCGATGCTCACCGGCCTGCTGTTGGGTAGAGATCTTCGCGTCTATCGATGGACAACATAGCCGATTTTACTAATGTCCCGGTGCCTCCGTTTCGGGCTGTTTACTTTTCCGTTTTGTAGCTTTTAACAACTTAATGAATGAAGCGTGCTAAGGAACACGCATACGCACGCAAATGGTTGCGTTGCAACATTCGATGTTTCATTACTTTCTTCACTTCACGTCACGACACAAAATCATAATAAAAGAAACACTTTTTTAACAGTTCAAGCGGCGTCCATTTGTTGAAAGTAAAATTGTCTGCAAAAAAGCTTGAATCCATGTACTTTATCAAAAAATAACCAGAAAATCGCTACTTAATGCGACAACAAAGAATTTTGAAAGGTAGCCGAAATGTAGCCATTGGAGCCAACCTGAAGATGTCGTTACCAGACGCGGTGGTAAATTAACCAACCTGGCGCAAAGTAGCCTCCCAACGGTGACCTTACCACCAATGGTGAGAAGCCATACATGGCCCTTGACAACAGCATAAGAGTCCAGGAATCGGAAGTATGCGAGGAGGTCGTGGCGAGGGTATGTGGAGAGAGTTACCACTTATCATTCAGGTGTCCCCACCTGCTTTTTCCCTTCCTCTATGGTACGACTCTACGTGTGGTATTCTTTCTGCGATAGTACGATTTTAAAATGCGTGTATGTGTTCGTGAAGGGCAATATATCTGCAGCATGGACAAGCTCTTAGTAACACTTCGTCGCTGGGCTGTGCGAAATTCTCGCATGCCGCTATCCCACTACATTTGGTAAGACTGAATTTCTTCATTATTTGCATCAGTGTTGGTTAGTATTTCACAGTGCCATGGCAAAACATCGTTGCCCCTACGCGAGAAAAACAGACCAAGGTGGTCGTTTCTACTACCAGGCGCATGTGCTCATAAAGGTTAACTCTGTTGTTAATTGTCGTTTGAATGTCGCGCACGCGCGAGAATGGGTATTGCGGATTCTAAATAGTGCAGCCTTTCATGTGCGTTTGAAATAGTAATTCCTGGGGTTTTACACCTCACAACCACGATATGACAATCTAGCGTGGTGGGGTGGGGGACATCAGGTTGAAGTGCACCGCATGAGAGAGAGAGAGAGAGATGTTTATTGTGGCAGAAAAGCTGAGAGGTCGGCCTGAATCCATTTTCTGGAAGATTGTAAAAGAATGTAGTCACAGAAACCCACAGATGAATATTTAAACACTTCCGCCAAGAGTTATCAAACCCGTGTGTGATAACATAATTGAGTAATGACGTGACAGCGGTTTCACGTGGGATAACAATGTGGGGGGCGTTAGCGAAGCGATTCGTCGTGCTCTACATTTCAGACGTGCGTTTCCATTATGCAGGATCAGTTCTGCCAAAACGTGCAGCTTCGACTCGCGGCTGCGAGACAAGGTCTTGTTGGCTGTCGGCGTCGAAGCAATACGACCTTGAGCGTCCGCCTGGACGTGAAAACGCAGGCGGAAAACCGTTTCATTTTAACGCGAATGAAATTATATCAGCACTCTCTGTGGGCTCTAGCAGGCTTGAGTGCACAAGCTCAGGCCGACCTCTCTGCCTTCTAATAAACCGCTTCCTCTCTCTTGCCGCCGTCTTCACCGTCATGTTCAATGTAATGTCCAAATCGACAACATCGCCCAGGGCACCGTATGTCTCGCGCGCTTGTAATGAACGCTGCTGAAGCAGAGATGAAACGAGTCGAGCGTCTACGTCGTTTAAAGGACACATGCGATAACATCGCCTCACGTCTGTCGGAAGAGAAGCACGCCACCCGTCCTCCGTCGGGCGAAGGATCATGAAGAAGCACCGTGGGAGAGGGGGGAGGGGGTATTGTACTGATTCGTTCGTGCGGCAACTGCGATCTTTGAACTTCGATAATAAGGGAGCAGTCGCGCGCGCTATCTCCACAGACATCAGTAGACGCCTCGTATACGTACGGATAGAATCACGCTTGTTTAGAGCAGCGGAGCGCGTGGCTATCGACACTTTTATTAGCCACAGCTTTTACCACACGTTAGCTTCAAGCTTCCGTTCATGCTTGAATTATAGCGCAAGGGCCTGGCATGCGGTATGACAATGTTTGGTATCATTACGGCGTCGGTCTTTGCATATTTCTGCAGAAACAAGCAGCTGCAGCGGCCGGCTGGGCGCTTTAGACAAGTGTGATTTCCAACTGTACTGTGTTCCGCTTACCTCGCGTAAGCTGTCAGAGGACAGACAGCGTGAAAGCCACTTCGCTCGGTGGAGCGGCCGTATTTGCTTAAATCAGCGTTTTTTTTTTCGTTTGTTTGTAGAATTACGCAAAATGGGATCCAAGGTAGTTCAATGCCAGCATTACTTCGTACACATAATATTCCAACCTGGTGATATCGCATTCATTGATTCGCCCTTGCGGCGGAAACTGTGATTTTTTTCATGCGTTCGCATCGCGCGCTGAACTATTTTCGCAGCACACGTGGCTGCAGCCTTCATTATAAGGCGAAAGCCTTTCATGGCTCCAACTCGCGTCCGTCCGTCCGTCAGTGCCCTGGAGCGGTGCCAGCTGTGGCCACTCTTGCTCACACTCTCTCAGCAATCACGTGTTGGCACAGCGGCGCGCGCGGCAACGCGCCTTCGTCAGACATCTCGTTGCAGCAGTCGAGTAAGTCGGATGGCACCCACACGCACGCGTTGCCCCTGTAGCCCGGTCACAATCCGCCCACTCATGCAAGAAGGGAGACGCGCGCATCGCGTTCCATTCTGACCGACCCCATCTCAATGGGTTCAGGCATTCGTCGAACACACTTTTGAAATTTACAAGGTGTGCTTCAAATGTCACACGTTTTGGAGCCCATTTTTATGGTTATCGCGACAAACCTGAAAAAGAGCCATGCTTCGTTTCTAGACTTCAAAATTCAGACAAATTAGTATGAAGCCGCCTGTTCTCTGCCACAATTCGTGACAATTTTCGTTGCCAGCGCCTAAAGCGCATGTTGTAATCAGTTGCGCATCTGATTACCGTCCGATTTTGGTGTCCACACTCCTATAAATGTGCACGTAAATCTAAGTACACGCACGCTCAAGTGTTTCGCTCCTACGAAACCTGGAGGCTATTGTCGGGGATGACATCCGCGACCTCGAGATTAGCAGCGCGAAGCCTTAAACTGCTAAGCTGCCAGGGAATGTTACCTGTTTGTTTAATGCTGTGAACTTGTATAACTACATGATTTGATCGAATGATAAGCAGTACCTTAAGGACATACATTTTTCGCAAATGGAAAGGTTAAATGGGTTGTTTAGTTTACTGCAGTGCGTGATACAATTACCGGCCTTGCTTCCTCGTCAGCTTCTTTTTCAGCAGCGTTGTTTGAGCTGATTGCAAATATATCAAGTAGGCTATTGTGAGTGGTAGGAGGCAACTGAGAAAAAAAATGGCTGTGGCGTAACTTACTTCATATAAAACAGCGCAAAGACGGAGGACGGAGGACTTACAACAAGATTTATTTGCTAGAACCGCGCAATATATACTTAGTTAGGCGTAACTTAGTTAGGCCTGGGTGTGCGTAGCGAGAGGTACGATGAAGCCTGGCTTCTTTCAGTCTCTCCGACTAACTTTCCATATCTGCCGACGAATCCCACCGAGCCGCCCTTTCAATATACGATGCAACACCTGCTCCTCCTCTGTTGCAACGCGGTCTCACCGGCTCCTCCTCTGATGTCATGCCAGATGGAGCTACCAGCTGCGGCTGCTGGAACGGCTCATCTCGTGGTTTCACCGCCTCCTCCTCTGACGTCATGCCAGGTGGCGCGGTGAGCGGCGCTGCCAGCTGCGGCGGTTGCTAGGCAACGGCTGAGGTCGTGGTGTGGCCACCGGCCACAGCGAGACGGCGTGAATACGGCAGATGTCGCTCTCGCTACAGAAAACACCATCGCGACCACGGCAGCATGGTGTACTATTTCCGTTTAGCGAGCTCAGTTTCTGGAACCAGTAGACCGCCGCTTCAGTCGGAGCACATGCGGGCAATTCTGCGCCGCTGTTGCCAGGTTTCTTCCAGTGCGTCGTTGGGCAGCAGCAGCAGCTGAGCCATGGAGATTGGCTAACTACCTATTTATCCATCAGCTTGATTTAGGATGTGCTTTAGTATGTAATATTAATGTTAACTGTACAGATAATTATATTACATGAAGCTATATTACCGTGCGCGAAAGTGCATGAAGCAGCAGCTAAGCCAGCAATTTCTTCATGGAGGGGACCTTTTATACACATTCGTGCGTGCCTTTTTATGTGTGCTTGTATGCCCATGCAATGGTGAAAATGTTCGGGGGAGGGCGCGTTCGAACACTGCCCCCCCCCCCCCCCGCCCTACGTCCCATGTTCGCGGCAATGCTATGAAGTAGTATTAGCGGAAACGCTGGAAGCCGAGTGGCAGTCGTTTCATTTTTGCTCCTTCTGGATGATCGTAAACTGTTTAAAGGGCGTTTAAGTTACTCGACAATAACCCAAACTAGTTAGGATCATGCACGTTTTCGTCATATTGTATGGCGCAAGAATACGTGAATTTGTGTTATTTTTTTTCACGTTAACAGAGTTGCGCTTGTGGCTGTAGTCAACGCGTTGAGGAAAAGTACGAGTAGCTAACTCTTCAGTTTTTCAGGCTTAAAACATTGAATAAGGTCTTAATTGCTGTCGCCACAGGTTTGCGCTACGTTCCCAGCAGGAGCACAGCGCTCCTGCTGGGAGCCCGTGCTCCGCCTTGATTGCCGCTATTTCGCATTGTCCCTGTGTGCCGTCCAATAAGCGCCTCTGCATATTGGTGGAGAGTGATGCGCCCTCAAAACAACTTCTGTTCCCCGTTCGACGCCCCTGGAGCTTCGATACCGTACCCTGCCATTCGGCGCGGCATGTGACACAGCATCACTTCCTTATTGAGGTTGCTAACAAAATAAACCGTAGGTTACTTACCTAATAATACACTATTCATTGATAAATAAATTCCGCTGAAACTACCATTTATGTGTCTCTGTGAGCATTTTACAAGACATGATGTGAAATCCGAACTATAGAATCACCTTCCGAGGGAGTGAATAAGCTAGAGGTACAAGTCCAGTTTATTTCAATATTTAACATCGAAGTTATTTACCTTTAGCACATACGTTCGCAGCGGCGAGATTCCGGCCGGCTCCGGCCCTATGAATACGAAATCGGCAGAAAGATTGGTGGGACTGTGGTGTAGAGTAGTGCGAGGAACTGAAGAAGGTGACACGCTGAAACGGCTGCGCGCGTTTACGGCGGAGAAAAAAAAACATGGTCGATTCCTCCGCCATAGGGATCGGTATAACACGAAAGCAAAACGTGTCCTTACAGAAGTAATTGAATGTTTGCTCTACATTGATATAAGAGATGCACAATTTACATTCGTGTTTGGCAGCTGTAGAACCGTTTAAAGGACCCCTGACAGATAAAGTTTTGTGTGCGACTTTTTTTACAGTAATTTGTAGCTTTGCGTCTGATAATGCCGAAATCGAATCGTAAATGTTCTAACGCATCGTATAATTAATGCTAGCGTCGTTAATTCAGAACGATTTTGCTTCAGTTCGAAACGCCCGCCTATATACCATAAGAAACTCGAACCCCCAGCGGGGCAGCACCTGAGGCTACATGCGCGCAAGCTTGGGTGACGCTGAACGTGCCGTTTTCAGATAGGGGGAGACCCGCGGTCGGTGAAGAATGAAACGATGTGGGTGTTTTGAGCGTGTCCCCCCTCAGGAAAAAGAAAAGCATTCCTGGCACAAGCAGCCAAAACCACCCTCAGAGCAGCCCGACAACAAAGCGAGAGGGGTGACGAACAATAGTCCTCACCCGGTGCCAGACGGGGTATTGTGCGCGCCCGGAAAATGTTCTCTGACCTCTGCAACGTCACGAGGGGAGCCCGTCTACGTCAAACCGCAGAAAATGCCGATTGCACCTGAATACTCGGATGAGCACTGACCTTTACTTTAAAACGAAATTAAAATATCTTACAGGCAACGCTCGTCCCTAATAATCGGTCAGAAGTGCCTCCGCATGCAGGAGTCCCAAACAACACAAGCATCTCGAGTTTCCAAATTTGGTGTCACGGGTCCTTTAACGTGGATGCACTCCCGTTCACGCTTTGTGGTACATCTCCATCCCGACGACTAACGTCCATAATCAATCATTAAACAATTCCTTGGGGTAGCTCTAGTAGTTTACGGTGAGAGCATAATCAGAGAAACTGGTGGGACACCCAGAAAAGCGTCGCAAATTGGACGCAGAACTTGGGCTAAGGTCACCACCCCGCGGCATAATAATGAGTGATCGAACACCACTGCCCGACTCGGGGGAAACGCAACGTACATTTTGTCTCCGCTGTAGCCGAGTCGCGATTTTTCTCGTGGCGAGCGTAAGTTGGAAACGCGGTGTTACAGCCAGGTCACGCTGGCCAGGTGAGGCAGGCGCGCGTCACAGAGCTATTTTTGGTATGGATGGATGCTTTGAGTGAGGCCTACGCTTCGGCTACGGTCGCCACCTCACGGTGTGTTAAAGCGTTGACAAAACTGCACTGCTCCTATTGAAAACGCACAGAATGGGGACGAACAAGCAATGCATAACAAGTACGCGTGGCAGCAGTTAATCGCAGAGACCCCAGTAATGATGAATTACATCACTTTACCGCTCCCAGAGGGCCACACCACATCGCTGACCAAGAGCAGTGTGAGAGGAAAGTGTGAGATATAAAAGGTGCGTTTCTAAAGCCTCCAGTGTCTGTGGCCGTGACGCAGTGGATAGCGTGCCCGGCATCTGTTATTGTGGAAGAAGGGGTCGTGGGTTCGACGCCCGTTGAAGAAATTGTTTTCTTTGCCACCTGATCATGCATATTTTTTTTACGTCATTTCGCTGACGGAAATAGGCCACTGAAGTCTTGATGGACCCCGGCGTAAAATACTTTCGTGGTAAAGACCCTAACGAAGCAATTACAGACAGCCGAAAGGGCACTGCAAAAGAAGGAGAATGCGTCGAAAAAACATGAGTATATCGCAGAACGTCACAGTGAGCAGTCGATCTCGCCTGATAAAGGAGCGGACAGAGCCTCTACAGAAGAAGTACATATACAGGTTCTCTGGTAATTCGTCCTCGTAAGGAGTTGCGGCTGCACAATATTTAACAGCAACGCTGTTTAAAGCTCGAGGTAAAACGTCCGTTCTGCCACAAAATACCCTCTGCGCCGTTGTCTCGCTACAACCAAGCCATAGCTGCGCAATACCTCGATTTATTCTCGCCTAGCCGCGCATGCACCGAGGGGCAGCCAGCGCCAAGGAGTCAGTCTGCGCAGCCGCCGCGCCGAGCTCCGCCGCAGCTGGTGTGATGTAGCATATCCGCGCATGACCGCCGTGACGTAGCATTACCGCGTATGGCCTATGCATAGCTGTGTTGTAGCTAACACAGCCGATTCACAGCTGTGTCGTATAGCTAGTATAGACGCGTGACACATGGTTTGACGTCAGCACTGTCGCTTAGTATCCGCGCATAGGTCATAGATCCTGCAAGTGTAGGTGCACTCGGCCGTGTTTAAGCAGTGCTTATCCATACCTCGACCGAAGAAGATTCACACGGCTGAAGAAGAAGCCGCTTACCGCGAGTCTCAGCCTACTGCGTATCCAGAGTGCAACCATCAACGGTGGTTGGACCCCGCCTACATGGCCCACGAAACGCCTACGACAAGCGGACCCCGATTGTGCCCGGCAAGAGCGCGAGGAGGACACGGCAATAAAGAGGACTGTGCGAAGTGGTCCGGTGCGACGCGAGCAGGTACGAGCGCGACAAAATACCCGCGCTTCTCCCGGGGTTGCAACAGTCAAGTTCGCACATCACTTGCTAGCTCTGGGATTCGGACATTCTTGCGAAGTCTGTGACAGGCTGTGGATGAACTCTACTCTAAGCTTGATTCGGCGCAACGAGAAAGGTGTGAAAGGCGTGCAAGTACTGCTCGACATTTTCCCCAGGATAGTGAACACGGTAAAATGCGGTTGTGTATTACTTAGATTAGAACGGCTGAGAAAAAGGCCTAGCACGCGCAAGGTTCGGCCTAGCATTAGCCAATAATAAGGCCTAGCGTCAGTCAAGCGAGGACGTAGCATCAGCCAAGAAAAAGACATAGCACCAACCAAGTAAAGGCAAAACATCCGTCAAGGAAAGACATAGCATTAGCCAACAAGGCCACGTTAAGCCCCTGAGATCGACCCGCTTCGCCATTTCTTAAGCTTTGCACACCTAGTGTAAACTTCATGTTTTACGTTAACGCCGTTTTGAGCGTTAAAGCTCGAATAAAACTGAAACAGCTATGCAATTCTTCGCGAGCTCTGAGAAGGCATTTTCAAAAAACTGTCGTGGTCGGTAGGGTTCCGTCCAAGTGAATGTAAAGTTCGGACTACACTATGTAAATTCTAATAGATGTGGAGAACAAAAATGTGAGCTGGCGAAGGCATTGTGAAATAATAATGGTTTATGTTTATTTGTCGTGTAAATATTGTCCGCTTATACTAGTAATCTGGTTGAAGCACAAATACGTGCACCAGTTCGACCATCATGTCTTAGGCCTGCATACATCACCACATACATCTCGTAGATTACACAATAATCTAAGTTTCACGCGACTTCACGGTTACACTGACGCCTTCAACTATTCGGCGCTTCCGCGTGCCATACGCCTATGGAACAGCTTACCTGATTCTAGAGTCATGGAAACTAACTCAGTGAAATTTAGGCAGTCGCTTAACGCGCATATCACCAGCAGACCATGTTCTGCCTAACTTATATGTAATGATTAGTGTTTTCAGGGTTCATTCATTTTGCTTGCGCAGTTACTTGTGCGATGGCTTTCATGTTGTAGTCCTCCACCTCCCACCCCCTTTTTTGTTTTTCCCCCCTTATCCCAAGCTATTCATTGTATTCACTTGTATTTATTATGTATTTTATGCACTATGTATTTTATTATGCCCTATATTAAACTATGTAAATACTTTTTGATGTAACCTTTTGTGCCTGGTTCTTGTATCATTCACCTCTTATAGCATTTTTATTGTACTACTCTGTTACACATGCTGTGTTTTTGTATATCCTTTTTGCCTAATTCATTGAAAATTGGTTTATACTTTTGGTGTATTATATTTCTGTCACGCCCCCCCCTTACTCAATGCCCATGTGGCCATGGAAGGTACTTTCAAATAAATAAATAAATAAATAAATAAATTATGCTCTGAAAATGGCATTTAGCACTTGAAAATTTAACAGAATAAGGGAGAAGCGCTTCCTACACGAGATCTGACAGATCAGACGCACAGGAACATCTACAACCTTCTATACATTAATGGGCAGATTGTCAAATATGCTCGGACGCATCGTTTCCTGGGCATGACAAAATCGACAGAAGTCTTTCGTTGAGCCCCCCATTGCGCATACTTGAAGAAGAGACTGCTATCTATTGTGCATATATTGAAATTCATGTGCGGGAAGTCATGGGGAACTTCTGTGGGCTCCATGCTAGAGTTGTACAGGGCCCTATTTCTGGGACTATTGCGCTACAGCTTGCCGGTATTGTCGAATGCTTGTAAAACCAACATTCGTTCATTGGAGAGTTTGCAGGGTCAGCAACTGCGTATTTGTCTAGGGCTGCCCCAATGCGCTTCTACCTATGCTACAATTGTGCTTGCCAAGGATCATCCGGTCAAGACATATACCGGTGTTGATTGCCTCAGAGAGCACATTCGACATACTTCCCGTGCCCCCGACCACCACTTGGCCCTTCTACCCTCCGAAAGACCACAGGCCACGTTTTCGGACATAATAGTCAAGCACCTAAACAGCATTCCATCAGGATATACGCCAGTTATGAGAAGTGCGTGTCCCTTGTGGTGCCTCGACCAGTCACAGGTACGCCTATAAATTCCGGGTATCAGCAAGAAGACCAACCATTCCAGAGTAGTACTACAGCAAGCGACACTGCTATTATTGCATGAAACATACTCGGACCGAATGCAGATATACAGTGATGGGTTGGTCTCGTCCAGCAGCTCATCAGGTGCAGCTGTAGTTCCGGCTGCAGCAATAACAACAAAATTTAAATTGTCGCATACAATGACGTCTACGGCAGCAGAGCTTGCTGCTATGAGAGCCGCTTTACAATATATCATTCCAGAGCGTCCATGTAAGTGGGTCATATTCTGCGATTCGAAGGCAGCACTTCAGAGTCTGCAGTTTGCCATGCGGAAGAGCACTCATGAGCAATTGGTGCATGAAGAATTTGTCACCATCAAGCTCAAGCAAGAGGACATGATATTATATATCAGTGGCTACCCGGACATATCGGTATTACAGGGAATCAATTAGCCGACGATGCAGCCCACTCAGCCCATGAAGGAACCAATGTGGTTCCCATCCCTCTATCAAGGACTGATGCGGCAAGGCTACTTTCTTGGCTGGCTCGAAATCTTACAAGCATGTTTTGGTCGTCTACCAGCTTCCAAAGGTGTCACCTATATAAACTGGATCCTTCACTCAAGCTACAGCTTCCATCACAACTCTGACGCTCTGATGCGACACTATTATGCCGCCTTTGGTTGGGTGTTGCATTTACAAAGGCGCACTCGTTTCGCATCGGTATGGCGGACACCTCTACATGCGACTCCTGCGGAACTGAAGAGACCATCGAACACGTCCTGTGCAGCTGCACTCGCTATGACGCCCAGCGATGCCCGTCCGGATGGCTTTGAACCAACTGGACTCTAGACCGTTTTCTTTACAGAAGATTCTAGGACCTTGGACGTGCGCTTCGATAGCGCAGAAAGCAACAAAAGCGCTAATGAAGTACTTGAACTCAACAAATCCGAGCGACCACCTGTAGACTGGATGTGCTCCCCCCAAGTGTGCTCGTGCTTTTGTGTGTCTCTCTTTCCTTCTCTTCTTCTGTCTCTCGTTTCGCCTCTTTTATCCCTTCCCCCAGTGCAGGGTAGCAAACCGGACGTGCGTCTGGTTAACCTCCTTGCCTTTAATTGCATCTCTCTCTCTAGTGCGCTACGGCGAGAATATATATGCCCTTTAATATATATTGTTTTAATATATACTGTTCCACCCACTAACAGCGCATATTTAATCATTAATACTGAAATACATAATTAAATACTGAAAAGATATGTTTCACGGACTCTCGAAAATATTTTGAGTGGCATGTGCATGCAATATTAAATTACACTTGTTGCTTTGTATAATATAATTGCTAAAAAGAAAACAGCAGTTTCGCAGCAAGGGTGAAGCAATGTTTCCGATAACTACAAATTGGAATGTCGCGTAAACAACGGCAAGCAGCTCGAAACGCGCAGTGCGCTGCTCAAGCACAAAGGACACACGAAAAGAACACACACAGGACGAGCGCGAACCAATAACGTTCCGAGCTCGACAGCGAAATGACATTTGTGCGCTCTGGTACTTTAACGCAGACTTTCCGGGTATATCACCAGTCGTACAAACCACCTTAATCACCGAGATAAGAGCGTACGCACGGGTGACCACGCCCTGTAGGGCAAGGTACAGTTGGTAGAGGAGCGCGCGGATGGCAACGAGCGGGGGTACGTTCCTTGAAGAGCGCCCTTCGCACCATATCACTGGTAATGCAGAGAACATATTGAAATGTCTCCGAGCTCTGCGTAAATGTTGTATAATCGGCGACAACTTTTCTTGACAGCACTGTGGAAGCTACAGGACCGAAACGCATGCCTGCTACCGCACCAAAAAATAGTACTTATACTTACTGTTAATTTTTTCATTTTTCTTACTGAAATAAATGATTCTTTATTTATTATGACACTCAAACAGTTACGGGAAGCCGTAGTTAAGATACAGTTATTGGTCACTTTGCAAAAAATGTCTTCTTTTTCCTTCCATATCTTAGACAGCCCCAACTTTTCAGCACGCCCGTTTTCCAAAGTCAATGCGTCCATGACATAGTGGGTGAGTGTGCGGCCGCAAATGCGTTTAGTTCTAAAAATATGGAAATATACTCGTAATATAAAGTAAAATGCACACTAAACCATCGAAATGTTTTTCTCACTCACATTTTGCGTGTACATAATTTTCTAAACGCGTTAGCGATGCAAGCGAGAAAAACTGAAATCGGCTGCAAGCTACCGTACTACTTGCGCAGCAACACGAATGTGCAGAAGCCCCGCCTCCGTAGGCTTTGTTCCACTGTCAAGATAAGTTGTCGCCGAGTATAGTATGTTGAAGCACGTACGCTCCATGACCGAGAAGAAAAACGCTCCGTGACCGAACCATCTAACGACGAGCGCTTCAGAGTGAGGGCCGCAGGTTTGAATCCGCGCTTCCGAAAATATTTTTATGAATACTTTTTTTCTTTGTGGCTTTTATATAGACACATATATACATATATGGGGCATGACGGCGACGATGGCACCGTCGGCAAAAATCTACTGAGAGGGTCCAGAGGGCATTTTGTTTTTCGTGATATCTTGGCGAATGTGCTTCTCTAAAGGCCCGAGTGCCTGCTAGACGTCGGTGTGCTGCTCACCCTAACGATTGGAGGAAGCACTTTCGTGACGCTCGAAAGCATCGCACCTCCGAGTATAACCCAGCGTATCCAGAAGGACCCTCTGAATTTCTACAGTACAAGACCAACATGAAATTCTTTTCGTACAGCCTTCGTAGTAAAAGAACCCAATGAATTCTCGTAAACAAAGCTCCATGTATAGACGGTTTCCCGCAGCGGCGCAAGGGTGCTGCCATGTTTGATCACGTGACCGTAACTGGCCTTCCCCTGCCAGTTGCACCAGCCAAACGCATTGTGCCAGAGAAGCGGCCGGGGCCGTAAGCGCCAGCAGCTGGGGTTGGAAGCCAAGATGGCAGCACCCATGAAGACGCGACCGCCCGCTTCGATACGAACTAGCGCTTGCTACTCGCCCAGTGTGTTCACAGCAATAAATAAATGGTGAAATCAGCTATCGCTTAGTGTCATTTGACGCTGGGGAGAAAGCATCAGGTATGTTCTGATTTTTATTATCGATATTAGCTGTGTTTATTTAGCCATGCCTGCTAAGCCTTGTCTCCGAGAATTTGAGAATGAATCTTGAAAACGATGCAAAATGCCGACGAATAGATTGTTCTGAAAGCTTCAGGACGTAAATATAAAGCAAATAAATGCGTAGGTTATGCACTTACGGGCCACACAGCGTAGGACGACGACGTGATAAATTCGAGGCGGAAGGGAACTGCATCCATAGGTGTCGCCATGTTGACTTTTCCGGCGCTGCCGTCTGCTCGCTTTTACTCGCGCGCGCGCAGACGCTATGGGCATAGAGTTTCCTAAAATTAACTAGAGGGGACTCCGGCGCTGCGATCGTTCAGCCACCATGGGAATGATGGGTATTACACAAATTTGCCTAGTCTTCGTGCTTCCGGCTTCGATTGCACTTGTAGTTTTGTTTATTGTTGCGCATTCGTTCTGTTTCGGTAAAAAGAATGGACCGTTGGGAACTTCGTGAACGTATTTGAATTTGTGAGCCTAAAATGGTCAAGGTGGTGAAGAGTAACTACTAAACCTTTGCAGAACTTCGTAGTGCGGCTGTCACAGATCTCCGGACATCGGTCGGCCAGAAGGAATGGACGAGACGAGAGCGTTACCCATAACAAGTTTAATTGCCCACTAAAGGAAAGCACACATAACCAAAACCACTGCAAACATGAAGAAGATACCCGCTAACTGAAACCTCATAAAATAAAGCTATTAAACCGGCTACAAACAACTAGAAAGTACAAAGCGTTCGTCGCTTACACAAACTCATGGCGTCCTTTGCCGATTGATGATGGGGTGAGGCGTTGCGGGGGGCACTGGCGTTGCCGTCGGCGTCCAACTTGGTGACGCGGTCCTTGACTGCCGAGGAACGCTAACTGCCGTTGTCCTTGAGGCTGGGACGCTCAGGAGTTCAGTGACCTGCTCGTCGCAGGTACTTGTGCTGGCCAGTGTCTGCCAGGAATGGGATCTGGCTCAGACGGGGCCTACGGTGCGGTGCCGTAGGACGGGGCGCTCGGTGCACAAGCCGATGGCGCTCCCAGGCCGCTGCGGGTTGTCGTGCTTGCCTTCCGGTCCTTTACCCAGCCGGAGTCTATGGTGCGTTGCCGTAGAACGAGAGCTGGAGCGCACGGAAGCCACGCTGGCGACGCTCGTGCCCAGCTCACGCGCTCACGACGGAACACCCAGGGCCCCTTTGTTCCACGTCAGCCTTCGTTTTTATATCCTTGACTTCGTTTTCATCGACGTCTATCCTTGACACTATGCATGCCGTCTTCCTTTTCTCTTACCGTATTTACCATGTTACATCCTACATGTGACAATGGCCCCCTACTTCAAGAGTTTTCTCTGGAAGAATACTGCTCAAGACCTCCGGTATCTTCACACGAGGACCAATCAGATGCTCTCTACGATCAGTCTCCAGCTAACACAACACCACCACCACACACGTCATACAGTGCCACCATTGCGTTGAAAATGTACCACTGACACACAATCGCTGCAAATGTCCACACTAAACCACTTATGTGTCTCACCACCGTCGTTGTCAATGTTCTTACGCCACACTATACTGACACAACACTGATTCCTTCGAAATACAAACACGCTATACAGAAGAGAGAATCCGAAAGTTCAACCAGTTCACTCTACTGATCAAGCTGGCTCCTGCATACACCTTCAACATGTACAATCAGAGAGGTAGCACGACCTTACGTTACCTTTAATGTCACACTGGATAGCTGGCCAAAAGAATTTATCTGTTATTCGCGACAGCGTCTGCTGCACTCCATGGTGTCCGTCCTTAATGTTATAATGTCCCCAGCTCAGCACTCTCCTTCGAAGAAGAAGAAGAAGAACTTTATTAAGGGTTTGGGACAAGGGGTCATGAGCTCGATGGGTGGGGCCCCAAATCCAGGGCTCCACTGGCTACTGCCGCCTGCCTGACGTGACCCAGGAGCGCAAGTTGTACCTCTGGGTCAGAGCTGGCGAGCTGTGCCTCCCATTGCTCGAAAGTATTAGAGAGCCTGTATTGACCTAAAAAGGTATCTAAATTTGGTGGTCGGTTTAGGCATCCCCACGATATGTGATATGGCGAAGGCGAGCCTCTACACCACGGACAGGCGTGCCCATACAGCGTTGGAAAAATTTTATTTAATCTTTGCAGGTTGGGAAAGACCCCCGTTTGAATCCTGCGGAGGTCAATCGTGTCCTCCCCTTCTAATGACTTGTGGGGGGTGCTATATTTTTGTCGCGCGCCTCGCTGGTGAGCAAGAATTTCCCGAGGGGCCATTCTGAATGGGTCGTTGCCCTCCTCGCTAGTTTCTTCCTGGAGTGTTTGGAAGGATGGAAAGTGCGGACGAGGCTCTGCTCGGGTTCGTGAGCCCTCGAGCAAGAGCGTCGGCCCTCTCATTTCCCTCCAGGCCTGTGTGTCCTGGACACCAGATCAGCCTGTATTTGTTTGTCAATGTCTCGCCAAGGAATTTACTTATAGTTATCGGGACGGCGGCCTTTTAAAAAGAAACGGCACGCTTCCTGCGAGTCGGAGATGATAATCGTCTGTGGTTCCTCCCTCCGTTCTTGCTCTTTGATCGCAAGGGCAATGGCAAAGCATTCCGCCTTGGCGATCGAGGACGTGTACAGCGATGCACATGTCACCATGCTGTTGTCGCTGCTAATTACTGTTGCAGCGGACCGTTTAAAATTGTACCTGGATGCGTCCACATACAAAACATTTGTTTTGTTTTAGAAGGCCTTTCGGTATAACCAGCTGTCGAACTTCTCTTCCAGATCTTAATAGGCGTCTCCTGACGAGAACGCCATCGATCATTTGGAACATACAGGATGTGCGATACCGTTTCCGTTTTAGTAACTGCCCTATGTTCTCAAAACATGCCTGCAGGCTGGGGTCATGCTTTTGCTCATCCGCCAACTCCGCTGCTGTTATGCTTAGAGGCAACGCAGCTGGAGTGCAAAGCGGACGATGATTTGCTTTGGCCTTTTCTCCATTTCTCGTCTCTACCGCCGCTGCAAAACTAACCGCGCATATCTTTTCTTATGCTATCTCCTGCATGTCCTCATTTTGAGCTTTCTCAATGTTACGCGTTCTGCAATCAACATCTGGGTCATCGACATCTCTTGCCCCCGGTATATATCCCAAGATAAGGTGATAAATCGGTTGCGCGACGCACTTTGCCAACACATGTCCTTGTATAATATGGCGTGGATACAAAAATCCTGGCTTCGGGAAGATGCCTGACCATGCCGTGTACGAGAGTTACGGATGACAGTGTTCCAGTCAGGTCCTCCTCTTTTACAAGGCTTCTCCGAACTAGAACTGTATTGGCGCCGCTGTCTCGTAAGACCAAGATATGCCGACCCTCTATTCGCCCAACAACAACCAGCATTGCCACTTTCCCCTCAGGCGTTCCATCCACCGCATTGCTCTGCCTTAGCGTTCCTTCCACTGCCAAACCACTGCCTTGTGGAACGGCAGCAAATGCGTGCAAATCAGCGATGGACGCCACCCTGTCCTGTACTTGATCTCGACATTCTTCCACAGTATGCCCTATCGTTTTGCAACCTTGGCATACAGTCTGCGTGTTTCGGGCTCTGCCACTAGTCCGGCAGTCAGCCGCACGATGCCCGACCCTGTCACAAAAAAAAACACCTAAGGCGTGCTTTAGGTGCACTGCCGTAAACCTTTGGTACGATTCGACTTAGCTCCGGGACCACTGGTTCGTCTTCTTTAACTTATGTTATTGAGCCCTTGCGCTTCTAGGAATTGATCAGCGGCATCGGCGAATTGATCGAAGCTATTAAGCTTTCGTTCTTTCAAAAAAAAATTGGCCGCGTATCTGCGTGCTTCGCTGCAAATGTCGTCGAAAGACGATAGTCTTGTGCCGACTGCACTGCATGAGCGGCATGAGTACCACAATTTAATAGCTGGGTTAGCCGCTGGGCTCGTTTTTCGGACGTTTTCCGGGCGCGCTTAGACGGACGCCGGCGTTTCTCCGCTGAAATTTGGTCGTCGGTCTCTTCTCTGCGTTCTCTGATCATGTCTTGTAGAGTGGGTCGTATTTCATCAAGCGGCCATATATGTTTTGCCTTGCCTGAGACAGCGCTCTTCTACGATGAATCAGCCGCATCTGGCTGGCATTGATAAAACAGAAGAGGACGCCATCTACAGCGCTACCGGGGAACATCGGCTTGTGTTGATGTTCCCCCGGTAGCTGTAGATGGCGCTACCGTGTAGACCACAGCCAGCCACAGCGTCGAAGTTAAATCGCTGGGCGGAGACTTGTTTTGTACACAGCAGCGCCGCGTAATAAACACTAGGATCTTTATAATTACGTATCTATAGATTTTGTTTTAAAGGAACACTGTGAATAGTACTAAGGTATTGATGTTGTGCCTCAGGTATGCGTAATATTTGATTTTTAATTGCCCACGCTCACCCGTATGAACACTTTCTTCTTGGTCAAGATTGGAGGTCGTAAGGCAGGTGGTTAAAGTTTGGCCAGCTAGCTGAATCGTGTGACGTGCCGACAAACAGACAAACAGACAGACAGACGGACAGACAGACAGACCAAAATTTTTCCGTTTAGGTATCCCAAGAAAGACTATCGTCTTTAAAATCTGAAGTTTCGGACCACAAGAAGCCAGAAACTGCTCTGTGACCATCTTGTCACGTACTTCTTCAAAACTTTTCCCTGTGTTCGACATATCCAACCATCTGTCGAAATAGTTTGCCAAGCGACACGAAAACTGCTTAGCAGTCTCAGAATCCTCAGGTTTCGCGCTGCGAAACTTCTCTCGAAAACCCTCTGCAGTGAGTCTAAATCTCTGTAGGAGAGCCCTCTTGACTTTATCGTAGTCCATGGACTCGCTAGCTGGCATCCTACCAAACACATTCAGGGCCACCCCAACTAGGCACATGCTTAACGCTGTCGCCCACTCACTACGCTCCCAGCCTTGACCTAGGACTATTCGCTCAAACCGGTGCAAGTATGCATTCAGGTCGTCACGTCGGTCGTCAAATGGAGCCATAAATTTTTTTGGGGGGAAACTCGCATCGATCTCAGAGGTTCTCTCTCCACTGTGGAGCCCCTGTCACCTGCGCTCATCTCGCTACCTCCCTCCAAAGTCCGCTGTTTCCACAAAAGAAACTCCTTCTCTCGTTCAATTCTCCGTTTGTCGCGTTCCTCCTCTTCATTCCTCTCCTCGCGTATCGCCGCTCGCTCATCCCTCAGCCTCTTTTCCTCGCGATTGCACAGACTCATCGCTTCCTCACTCTTTAGGCCCAGCTTCACAGCCAATTTTCGTCAGGTCCATTGCTTCCACGGCACAGAAATCCTTATGATCCGTGACAAAAAAAATAAGAAAAAGGGATCCTGGCAGGCTCGCCACTTATTTTTTTCACGGATCTCCGGACATCGGTCGGCCAGAAGGAATGGACGAGGCGAGAGCGTTACCCATAACAAGTTTAATTGCCGACTAAAGGAAAGCACACATAACCAAAACCACTGCAAACATGAAGAAGAAACTCGCTAACTGAAACCTCACAAAAAAAAACTTCCCCATTTCCCGCTATAGGGAACCATGTGTGGATGCGAAGCAGCGGGGAGATGGTTAGCTTGAGCGGGAGAAACGTCGCCGCTCTCGTTTCGCGGCAGCGGCCCGGGCGCTCATCGCGGCGCTGCTCAGGAGAGAGAATGAGGCGCGCTCCGTCATTCTCATGCCGCGAAACTGCCGTGGTGCTCCCAGCGGAGTATGCAGCTGTCGCACCACCTTGTCGTGCGCGCCGCTCCGTAGAGGATTCCTACAGGAGAGAACGGGGGGGAACCGTAGGAGAGAGAGAGGGGACGCGCATGCGCTGTGGGCTCCGTATAGTAAAGAACTCCCAGTGTAGAGAAAGGGGGTGAGCGTAGGAGAGAGGACGCGCGTGCTCTGTGGGGATGTCGGACGCGGGCGCCGCTCCGCAGAGTAGAGGATTCCTAGAGTAGAGAAAGGGGGGTGAGCGTAGGACAGGAGGAGGGGGACGCGCATGCGCAGTGGTGGTGTGGGACGCCGGAAGGAGGGACGGACTAAGCCACCCCCCAAACACATGCAAGCAAGATCAAGGAATGTAATCAACCTGGGCGACAGACACCACCTGCCTAGCCATTGCTAAGCAGCCTCTCTGTGCTCTCGGCCATGACTCTGGTGACTGTAGTGGTAGTTGACGGCCTTATATTGTACTACAGTGTTCTGGTTGGCATAGTAGGTGCTTCCCTACTTCATGAAAGTGGCCGAACGCGGGACGCGGGAGGGACGGACATAGCCCCGAGCATAAGATGCTTCGCACCTAATAAAGCTATTATACCGGCTACAAACAACTAGAAAGTACAAAGCGTTCGTCGCTTACACAAACTCATGGCGTCCTTTGCCGATTGATGATGAGGCGAGGCGTTGCGGGGGGGCACTGGCGTTGCCGTCGGCGTCCAACTTGGTGACGCCGTCCTTCACTGGCGAGGAACGCTAACTGCCGTTGTCGTTGAGGCTGGGAGGCTCAGGAGTTCAGTGTCCTGCGCGTCGCAGGTACTTGCGCTGGCCAGTGTCTCTCAGGAACGGGATATGGCTCAGACGGGGCCTACGGTGCGGTGCCGTAGGACGGGGCGCTCGGTGCACAAGCCGATGGCGCTCCCAGGCCGCTGCGGGTTGTCGTGCTTGCCTTCCGGTCCTTTGCCCAGCCGGAGTCTACGGTGCGTTGCCGTAGAACGAGAGCTGGAGCGCCCGGAACCCACGCCGGCGACGCTCGTGCCCAGCTCACGCGCTCACGACGGAACACCCAGGACCCCTTTGTCCACGTCACCTTCGTTTTTATATACTCGACTTCGCTTTCATCGTCGTCTATCCTTGATACCATGCATGCCATCTTCCTCTTCTTTTACCGTATTTACCATGTTACATTCTACATGTGACAGCGGTAAAGCGAATTCAGGCCACACGCAGCCAAAAAAACGAAGACTAGGCAAGACTAGGCAAATTTATGCACTACCCATGATGCCCATGCTGGCTGAAGCGCCGTGTGTTGCAGCCCCCACAGACACTAGCGCCAGAGTTCCCTGTAGTGTATTTATAGGAAACTCCATGGCTACGGGGAACGCCGAGCAGACGATGCGACGCGGATGGAGACGTATTGAGCAGCGCTTCCAAAGGCCAAGGCATTCAGACGGCCGTGGTAGGAGACGGCCACAGTGCAGTGGTGGCGCCATCTAGTTTTGATTAAACAAACCAGCTGCGGAAAATCGTCTATATTGGGGGACTCAGTGCTACACAGTCCCATAATCCTGTTTTTTTTAAACTGCAGCATTATTTTCGTCTCTAAATACACTCATTGAAGCATTATAGAATATTTCCATGTTAACATTTCCAGCCTGTTTTGCAGCCTCTATACGTGCTACCATGGCTAAATTGATGGCTCGCATTCCGTATGGAATGCTATGATCAGACTGATGCGGGCTACTCCCACGTTGGGACAAAAAGACCGAGACACACTGGCGCTTCGCGGGCCCTCCGGACGGCCCCAAGTTGATCATCTTCTGATGAGCTTCTTAGCACGAGGTGCCACTTTTGCTCAGCATTCCTCGTCCCTGACCAGCGCAGAGAACCGCCAGAGCATGCGAGCATGCGTTCGAGGTAGAAGTTGTCATTGCAGGCTTGGCATCTTGACGACCGATTACATTCAGGGTTAATTCTGTTAAGAGTCGCCGGATTAGGGCATGTTTTGCACTCCGTGACTGGAGCTAGAGCTCCGTGGACTCGCACTTGATGGCTCGCACGTTGTCGCCAGCATTATGAGTTTTCTGCTTCTGATACCTTAGGTGCATTCCGAGGTTACATCCTCCCTCGGTACCTGCAAGAGCATACAATAAGTTTTTTCTTGCTCTAAAGAAATAAATTGCTCTTTGTTCAAGAATACCGAAGGGACATCCACAATACTGAAGAATATCATCACGAAACCATGAAATAATGAATTCAGAAGTTAGTCAATGGTTTAGGAATGAATTACGGCAGGAGCTAAAAACAGTCCGTGACGCTGTAGAACGGGAGTTCCGCGCGCACATGAAAACACTGTGAGCAGATCTTCGCGATTGTGCTCACACTATGGATCACATAAATGCTGTCTTTGAAGACCCGTGGCAGAATTTTGATGCAATCAAGGATGAGAACGCCAGCATAAGGGAGAAAATAGGAAGCTACTCGCTGTACTTGATCGCTGTACTCGCTGTACTTGCAGAGGCTAAGTATCGTTTACAACAATTAGAACATTTTTTTAGGAACAAAAAACATTGAAAGTAATGGTATCCAGATAAACCGCAACGAGGATATAACTGCTGTTATTTGGAAACTTGGAAAGCGTTAAGAAGTAAGCGTTGCATGATATTACTTTGGCGCTTGCCACAGCGTTAATTGGAGAAACAAACCACGCTGTATTATAGTGCTGTTCACGCGACTGCACGAGCGATATGCCCTATTCTTGAAGACTGGAAAGTTGCGCCTTAAGAACAGTGACTTTGACAACGACTCAGAGTCGCCTCTCTACGTGAGTGATCACTTACGTCTATCACTAAAACCTCTTCTCTGAATGGATGCAACGAAACATTGGTAAGGTGGGTGAGAATATGCATGGTGGCACAGTGGGAAGATATTTGCGAAAACGTTGCACGGCTCAGAGACACTTGCTATAAAGTAGGAGCATGATGTAGAAAAGATCCAATGGACAATAATGCCTATTGAAGACAGTATTAAAGGGTCCAATACAATGATAACGAATTACACTGGCAGATTTTTAACAAATCAACATTTTAACAAGTGTAGCCGAGACTAACTGTGGCTCCGACCGAGATGGGACACGATGTCTCCGACTGAGAAACGGAACTTTCATTGTTTGTTCACCACTTCTTTTTTAAAAAAACATCTGGTGAAGGTTATGAAACATGCTATTAGGTGCGACTGCTTACACGGATGCATTAAAACAAGGTTACAGGTGCTGCGCCTGTTGATATGCTGCTTATATCGGGCACGATCCGAGAAATGGAAGGGTTACTGTCTCACGTGCGAACTGGAGACGTGGGACATTTGGCATTCCACTGCAGGAAGTGCGGGTGTGATGTCATATATTCGCAGTTTATTGCGATAGAAAGAAGCCAGCAGTGAATGACACGTGAGATAATTGAAGCGGCGAAGATAGCAAGTCTGGTAGACGCGTGCGTTAGTGCACCTTCTACAGATCTCTCGAAAAAAGAACTTGATTTTTTAAGCAAGCCCCACAGAGTGGCTCGACGATAATGACAATCTTGAATGTCCTCTTGATCTCGCAAAAAAAAATTCCAGTATCATTTTGTTGAGCATTTTTTTGCAGGTCAGCGCTGTGTCCACGTCGCGTTTTGTCCTTCTCCTTTTGTGCGCTAAAAAGTGAGACATGAATTACGAACATGCCCAAGCATACGCTCTTTCAAGGGTTACTGTTTTGTGAAGTCACTGATAGTGTAATCCTAACTATCCTTTTCGTGAAGAAAATGCTGATAGCATTTGCCGTGAATCAGCAGGCATGGTTCGTCCTTTCGAGCACGTTAGTGTTCGCCAGACGTCCTGGTCAATACGTGTTCTGCACTAGAATACGCTCAATGAAAAGTATTGTGTTCCTCGCGCGTCATGCTTACGTCGGTTCATGAAGTTGCAAAAATGCTGCAAGTC
The DNA here is from genome assembly GCA_030522465.1 of Rhipicephalus appendiculatus. Lineage (NCBI taxonomy): Eukaryota > Metazoa > Arthropoda > Arachnida > Ixodida > Ixodidae > Rhipicephalus > Rhipicephalus appendiculatus. The sequence continues at coordinate 45,487 of JALIZH010030592.1, read as the reverse complement.
ATAATAATAATTCTGAATATCGGCACTGCTGCAACTATGTCCATTTTAATGTAAGATCCAGAATCAATAAGTATGATGTTTTTGAAGGTATTTTAAGTCAAGTTAAAATTGTGTTTGATATTATCATGTCCACGGAAAGATGGTTTACTTGCGAAGACGATGTGCTTGAAATGGATGGATTCAAGTCTTATTCTGTAAGCCAACATGAAAGGCTTGGTGGAGGCGTGTCTTTCTTAGCCTCAAATGGAGCGCAGCGCAAATAGCTTCCCGACGTCTGTTATTCTACACCTAACTGTGAAGCACTTTTCCTTCAATCGCGGAAATCCAGTTTTTGTGCCTGAGATTGCCCACCTCGCGGTGATGTTTCCTGCTTCTTTAGCTTTTTACACTGCCTCCTCGAATTTGTAACTTATTATAGGTATCAACTATGATATCCTTAACCCCCGTTTGTTCCCTCACCCACTCTGCTTTCTTCCTGTCTCTTAAGGTTACACCTATCATTTTCCTTTCCATCGCTCGCTGCGTCGTCCTCAGTTTAAGTTGAACCCTCTTTGCAAGTCTCCAGCACGTCAGCAGGATAATCGCTGGTCATTAAGGGTAACTGACTGGATTCCAAGAGATGGCAAACGCGTGAGGGGGAGACAGAAAATTAGGTGGGTGGGTGAGATTAAGAAGTTTGCAGGTATAACGTGGCAGCAGAAAGCACAGGACCGGGTTGATTGGCGAAACATGGGAGAGGCCTTTGCCCTGCAGTGGGCGTAGACAGGCTGATGAGGATGATGATGATAGGTATCAAACAATTTGGATGGAGATCTTAACATTACATTTAATGGGCGATAGTTCTAATATTTCAACCTTTGAGTTCTTCTTAACTGTGCACAAATGTCGAAATCTAATCACTTGATGCGAAACAGACGAGCGCTAAGAAAAGGGGACGTAGACAAGAGGCACACAGGACAGTCGCTCAATTTCCACTGAGGTTTATTGAGTAGACATGAAAATTTATACCAGCAACCATCCAACGCGATAACGTTGATATATCAGCCATCCCGACAACAAAAGTGTCACACCCACACCAGAAACACCGCATCATGCCTCGTACCTATGCGTAATCGGCTTCCAGCCGCGCAAAGGCGATAGAAAACTTCCAAGACTAAGGCACCACGACACATTTGCACTGAACAAATCTAGAAAAAAGCATGCGCAATGACTAAATCCTAAAATTCGAGAGAAGCGCCATAAAAAATATAAACTAGCCATCAAATGGAAAGCAAACGAAAACAGCCTCTTATGTGGAAACAAACAAACCCACCGTACTGGAAAAAAGACTAGAGACTCTTCACAGGTGCTAAACTGAAATAAAAAAATTAATAATAAATAACATCACCAGGAGCAGCGTGAGAGAAAGAAACAGATTTTAACAACACCATAAAATCACCAAACAACAAAGCTTGATCACCAAAGCGCCGCGTCAAAACCGAAGTAAAAAGCAACAACATGTCGATAACAACACTTAAACAACAAGGAGCTGCGTCAGAAACAATGGAGGAAAACTGATCGTCAAAAGAAACAAAACTAAATTTTAGGATTTAGTCATTGCGCCTGCTTTTTTTACGGTGAAGAGCTAGGAGATGGATTTAATTATTCGGTTCATTGCCACATTTCATTTTCATCCGAAAGCGTCAGCTTCTCCTACATGCAGCCGCATTGTGAACGCACAATGTTTCTATGGCCTGCATATGAATGGAATACGGTTACAACCTAAGCTAGTTTATAAAAACAGCAAAGCCACGCATCAGACCGGTAAAATATGGGATCGACTTAATTTCGCCCTGCCTAACGCAGATAATTAACAGTTGTCTTCATATGCGGTATTTTCTCGTACTACGCAAAACGCTAAAGTTATTGATTTTCAAAAGAAGGGCAAAAAAAATGATCTGGCAAATTACCGACCAATCTCTATTCTAGCAGTTTTTGCAAAAGATTTCTAAAAAAATAATTTGAACACGTTTAATTTCATTCACTGAACATTGCAGCAATGCAACTGGCTCGCAGTACGGTTTCAGGAAAGATGTCTGCTGACCTGGCAGAGCTCAAGCAAGCAGTAATTCTTGAAGCGTTTGAAACTCGGAGATTAGTCTTTGGCATGTTTCTGGATTTCGCAAAAGCGTTTCATCTCATTAACCATACCATCGCCATTAAAAATTGGAGCACAGTGTTATTCGAGGGAATGTTCTTTTCCTCATTGCATCGCACGTACAGCACCGCCCGCAGTTTGTCATGGTCAATAGTAACTCTTCTTTATTCAAACCAATTAATGATGAGGTTACACAGGGAAGCATTCTCAGTCCTTTCCTGTATGTTCTTATTGCACCGAAATTGTTAGCATCGATCTAACGCCTACGAATATATTGTACGCTGATGATACTAGCCTGCGGATAACTTGAAGCAGCGTGAAAAACGAGGACAACGAAGGAACACACACGACAGCACTAGCACTGGACTCCCAACTGAAAGTTTATTGAAAGTTCACCACTTTTACCTTTGTCACACGAAACGCCTTGTCCCAAAAAAACGCCACCATTAATCAAAGATGCACGCTTGCGTATTGCTATACTAACAGGTGTTTATCAAGAAAACATCTCTCTTGAATAATCAAACCAAGTAAAGCGGCGCTGGCACATTTATCTTCAGCTTTGGTATTATAATAAGCTCCCACGATTTCTCTTTCTTTTTTTCGTTTTTCCAAGCTTAAAAAAATTCATGTCCCTGATCTTGGGTGTGCATGCGCATTTTTTTACAATGTTACAATTTATTTTTTTGTAGCAGTGTTTCACACAGCTGTGATGACGGAAGCTGTGATAACCGTATGATTTAAGGCATTGTGTCTGCTGCATTAGGCTATCCGTCATTTGGTGCTCACAAGATCTGTCAATCGCACTTTGTTCACATGTGATGGCGATTCCCTTTTTTACAAGCTTGGAGTGCGCACTATCGTACGGAAGGATGCCTTTCTTTGATAAAGGTAGCAATTGATGCATAGCCAATGAAGCTAGTTTCAAGAAACAAAGGAAACCCAATACAGCAATAACAATGACACTAAATATAAAAACGCACTATCTACAGCTGCGATCCGAACCTGTCCCTTTTGAAAACGGGCATTATGCAACTGCACCACTTTGGGGGGAGCTGTACGCAACTCTTAGACGACGACACATTGCAGGCTGCCGATCACAGCGCCTCGAGCGGCTTGACCGTGTTTGGGCTTCACTTTTTGAATCTCGTTCTCAGAACTCCCCTGTTCTAGTGCACTCTAACTGAAACGAAGCGCACGCTACGGTGCGATTGACATTCCGCGAGTAATGCTGTGAATATCATGCGTAGCATTCGTTAGTGTATAGCTCCGTGGTCGAGCAACGCTTAAATTTAGCTGTCTAAGTCATAGGACTACATATGCAATGTTTATTCGACTGTTATAAAAGCGGAGCCAGCACTGGCACCAAACTTGACGTCCAGCCGACATGATGCTCGAATTATAGGAGTATATAGGTAGGGTTTATTACCTTGTTATACAGTTAAATAGCCAGCACTGCCACCAGAGTTAACCTTACACCGATATAATTATTGTGCATAGGGTTTTTTTTTTCCAAAGCTGTTTCAACACGTGGCGTGGCTCTATGGTAGAATACCTGGCTGCCACGCAGTATATCTGGCTCTGGGTTCAATTCCTGCTGGGTCCTGATTTTAGAGCGCATTGTTGAATCATCCGTTCCTGCTTTGAGCGGCGTCGCCGTCACCGTCGGTGGTGTAACCTGTAGACACGAAAAATATAAAATGAGAAAAAAATTCACCGCCATATCCACAAAGTGAATTATGTTGGACGAGCTTGCTCGGACATGATCGGGTAACCCTGAATCCTCCGTACAGATCTCCTACCATCATATATAGACGTGACAACGTTTTTATATATACACTACCTACACAATGTTTATTAATTGACATTTGGATGCACTATATACATTTTGATGGACTATATACATTATATACACACAAGAGATGTTCTTTTGCAAAGTACAAGAAGATCGTCCCTCGATGAGCTCGGGCACTCGTTTCCCTTTAAAGGGGCCCTGCGACACAAATTTAGCGTGTTGTTTTCATCGCTTGTTCTCGAACTGTGGAATGCACCGATATTGTTGCGCGAGTGGCAACGCCAAAAACAATGCTGTAATAATTTTATTTCTGCTGATAAACCACATTGTTGTCGGACTGCAGCGACATACAGCGGCTTTTTTGTGATCGGAAGTGACGCTTCACCACGTGGGAGTGACGACATAGGCCGTGAGTTTTGATTGGTTCCATGCGACAAGTTGCGCGTTATATTCATACGGTCCCAGATAGACCACACTATTGTGCGCTAAAAATGATAAAAGCTCTCTCTATACTTCCTCAGATGCAAAAGGATTTCTATTTTTAAATATGAAAACGTGAAAACACTTGCAAAGCGACGCTAGGAGCGCTGCACAACGCCCACCACGAGGAGAGCCATCCGGTAAGTCTCTGTAAGAGGCGCGCGGCGATTGGAAGCGGCCTTTGACGTCAGTGGGAGAGCGAAATGCGAAATTGAACGTTTTTTCTCGTCGTCTGCTGGGATTTTGAAGTTTGACGGCTTATAACTTCCGTTGCCGTGTACCGATTTCGATAATTCTTTTTGCATTCATCTCAGTATTCGGCGCTACACGAATTCCAGCGCTGCAGAATGCAGACGAAAAAGCGTCGCAGGGCCCCTTTAAAGATGATTGCTTTATGATGCATGAACTATATACATAATGCATACACAAGAGGTGTTATTTTACAATGTACAAGGGCGTCCCTCAATGAGCTCGGGCACAAGTTTCCCTTTAAAGATTATTGATTTATGATGCATGAACTATATACAATATGAATACACAAGAGATGTTATTTTACAAAGTACAAGAAGGGCGTCCCTCGATGAGCTCGGGGACCCGTTTCCCTTTAAAGATTATTACTTTATGATCAGTAAAGTATGCTGCCAAGGGATCATCGATAATGGGACGATGATCCCTTGGCATCCCTCTTCGCTTCTGCTTCGCTGGCCCGCAGCTCCGGGTTTGCTTGACGGCGAGGCCTCTGAACACCGCATGAACACCGCACGGCCACATGAACACCGCACCCGCCGCGCTGCGGCTTGTGCGGTGTTCATGCGGCCGAGCGGTAATGAAGATTGTTCACTGTGTGAGCTCCCGGCGAAGAGAAAAGAAGCGCGCGTGCCGAGAGTGGTGTGCGTTGCGTGCGTGGATGGATGGATGGATTCTATGAGCGTCCCCTTTATAACGGGGCGGTGACATGTCTGCCACCAGGTTCGAAAAAAAACTTTCTTGTTATGTTGGCCTAATGCCTTATCTACATTGATTAAATTTATGTTATAATAGCAAAGAAAAATATGAATTCACGGTCCATCTCTCTGCCTCTTAAGGCAGAATGACCTTATTTTTCCCCATTCTTCATTTTTGTCCTTTATCTCTACTTTTCTGCCACCAATACTCTAACCGTCTCTTACTTATTTCTATCGTGGACGTGTTCAGCTTTCCATTGTTGTCCCTAAAACCCAAGGCTTCAGCTCGTGCCCACACGTATATCTGGGTGGATATCGCCACATTCAATCAGTACATGTTCCATCGTTTCCTTAGTTCCCCCCACAGCATGTACATTGTTCTTCTTCGTTACAGAATCTCGCTTTATAGCTACGCGTTCTAAGGCAACCCGACCTTGCTTCAAACAGTAAAGCGCTTCCCCTTGAATTATCATAAAACCTCTCCCTCCTTATTTCGCTTTTTTCCCTTTCGGTAGTCACTGAGAGCCGGCTTCTTTTCCATCGCTGTCATCCAATAAATCCTCTCCGCCTCTCTGACTTTTCGCTTAATGCTCCTTGTTGCCATGTCGCCCACACTGCTAGCCGTATATTTACTGGTGAGCCTCCTAGTTCTTTTTCTCCACTGCGTGTCGACGCTTTTTCTATACAAATACCTGAAAACCTCCCCTGCCCATCTACTCTCCTTCATTTTCCTCAGCCTCTCTTCAAATCTAATTTTGCACTGAGCTTCCCTCACTTCAAAACCTGTCCATCCCATATCACCCTTTACAGCCTCATTTGTCGTGTTCCCGTGAGCGCCCAATGCGAGACGTTCCCACAGTCCTTTGATTTACATCCATTGCTGATTGCACCTCTGACTTCATGCACACCACTGAGTTCCCGAAATGTAAGCACCGGAACGATCACACCCTTCCACAGCCCTGGAAGCACCTCGTACCTATTGTATCCCCATAACGCTCTGTGCTTCATGATTGCAGCATTCCTCTTTCCCTTTGTTACCGATGCTTTCTCTTGTACCTCCATATATCTATCCCCCTCATTTACCCACACTCCGAGGTACTTGTACTCGCTTACCCTCGGTATTTTTTGGCCCTGTATTAAGACCGCATGGTCTTCGTGATCATTGACTACCATCAATCCACATTTTGTTGCACTAAAACCTAGTCCAAGAGCCTCGCCTTCCCTTCCGCATATATCTGCCAGCCGCTGTACATCATCTTGACTGTCCGCAAATAAGACAATATCGTCAGCATAAAATAGACCTGGAAGCTTCCGCTCAACCATCACGCCTGCCTGTTTGTGTGACAGATTAAATGCAATGTTGCTACCTTTCTAGCGCTTTTTCCATCCTCACCATGTACAGCATGAATAACAGCGGGGACAAAGGACATCCATGTCTCAGCCCCTTGCTAATGTCAACGCTGTCCTTGCTGCTTATTCCTTCCCATTCTACACAAACTGTATTTTCTCGGTATATTTCCCTCAAAAGCTGTATACAGTCGTCACCTATGCCCACTTCCTTTCAATATATCCCACAAAATTTCCTGATTAACGTTGTCATATGCCCCGGTGATGTCTAGATAAGCTACGTATAAGGGCCTGTTTTCTATTTTTGATATTTCTATACACTGTGTAAGAACAAACAGGTTATCGTCTAACCACTTGTCGATTCGGAATCCATTCTGGAGTTCTCCCAAATATCATTTTGCTCTACCCACGTTTCTATTTTTAATTTTACTGCCTGCATCGCCAACCGGTATAGCACCGATGTAATGGTTAGCGGCTTATACGAGCGAATGTTATCCTTTTCTCCCCTGCCTTTATAGATTAAGTTCATTCTACTTTTTCGCCAACTGTCTGGTATTTCCCTCTCCTGTAAGCACTTTTCTATGGCTTTCAGCAGTGCTTCTTTAGTGCTATGTCCTAGTTCGTTAATGAGGCTGATGGGAACCCCATCTAAGCCCGGAGTAGTGCGCTTAGGAATTTTTCCTTCGGCCTTCTTCCAATTGAAATTCTCAAGTACTACATCTTCCTCGGTTGTGCTCTTCTGCATACTTTTACTCACCGGGGGAATCCCCTGGGCGACCTTTTTAAACGAATCGGCTGTTACCTTTCTGATGTAACCTAGCGCTTCATGCCCTTCCAATTGATTTCCTTCCTTCATCTACCATATGTTGTTTCATTGTGACAGACTTCCTACCTAGCGCTTTTAGGTGGCTCCAGAATATCCCAGGCGCGGCCTTCTTCTTTTCGCGAATCTCTGTCATCCAGCGTTCACTTTCGCCTTTAATTTTTGCCTCGACTAATTTCTGCACAATGGATTTTTGCTCTAAATATATTTACCCATACTTGGTTGACTTCATCCTGTGGCCGCTTCTCCTTTTTTGCCTGTCTGTGCTGCCGTGATGCCTCACGTCGCTTCTCGATCGCATCCCGGATTTTTTTGTTCCACCAACTTTTTGGCTTTCTCTTTCCTTTCCAAGATATAGTTTTCTTCTCTTTTTCCTATTTCTTTCGTGATTACATGTAGCAGCTCACTATACTTCCAGTCTTTGCCTGGCAGTTTGTCTACTTCTTCCTCGACTCTTGCGGCTATAGTAGTTACTTGTTTCTCATTTAAATACGAGCTGCCAATGTTTGATTCTAGGTTCTTATTTTCAGTTTTGTATCCCATTTGTAATGTTATGCGTTTATGATCACTACCCAAGCTGTTAATGCCTTCCTCGTCTATTCTCATCTCTCTAAGTTTGTCATAGATTTCTTCTGTCGTGAGACAATAATCAATGCTCGATTGCCTGCTTCCGACTTGCCCACGTGATCTGTCCCTCACACTTAGGCCCCGCGCGTTAACTATTTCAAGACTATGTTGCTCGCAGAGATCTAGCAATAACTTGCCATTGGAGTCTGAATATCCGTCAAGGTCACGTATGTGAGCATTCATGCCCCCTAGAAGGATTATTTCGGCATCATGACCAAATTCTTTAATATCGGTGCTTATGCATTTCACTATCTCCAGATTCTTTTTTCTGCAGTTATTCCCCGTCCACAAGTAGGCTACACCTAGCCACGTTTTCTTTCCACCTACTGTGCCCGAAACCCACAGGTGCTCTGAACACGTTTGCTTCACTCTGTCCCATTTTGCTCTACTATGAATTAGCCTTCCAACGCCCCCACCTCTCCTTTCTGATATGATCCTGTTGCATCCTTCCCAAATATAATTGTCAATATGTGGTGGCTCTTGTAAGTCTCTAAGGTGTGTTTCTGTAACCGCATAAACACATATCTGTTCCTTGTTTAACTGTCCCTCAATCTCTAACCATTTTGCCTTTTTTATGCCACCCTGCATGTTAATGTAAACAATTGCGACACGCGCCTTCTCCCTTCTTTTTACCTTTTCTCTGGTTTTTTGCTATACTACCTGTCACAGAGTCCCCCCTGGTTGTTGTCCTCATTACACGCTACCCTGGACACCGAAGGGCCCGCGTGCCCCCCAAAAAAGCTACTGCGCGTCCTGCAAGTCGCCAACCCACCTCATGACGAAGCCTCCTATTGAAGTGTATTCCGTCTCTTCGAAAACCACCCCACCTGTGCACCTCTCTGTTTATTTCCACTACCTCGATGCCTTTCTCTCGACTCATCTGCCATATCTCGCCTTGAGCGGCGCCAGCCATCTAGTGAGCATTCTTGAAATCACCCGGAAAGCCGGCGCCTTGAGCGGCGTGTACACGCCGCCGCCGAGGCCGTCGCCGTTCGCCGGACAAGGCACGAGCCTAAGAAGCTTGCCGAGCAAGCTCCTAAAAATACGCAGGATCGAATTGGATTTGTACCTGCGCGCTCCGCGTGGCAATCGAGTATTCTACCAGAGCGACACTCTAGTGCTTGAAACTCATTTCCAAAAAAAGCCGACAGATCCCACGCACTGTGGGAATCGATGTGATGCGAAGCAGCCAGCAAGGAGCAAACCATGCTGTACATAATATGCATATGATAATTTACATGTTAGGACCTGCCATTTATGTTCGTCATACAGTCCCGTCGCGCAATCCCAATCTTGATGTATATCAAGCTAGCGAACTGGACGCAAGCGCACCATGAGCGTGGACATGTCAAATAGCGTTGTATTGACATGCATGTCGAGATTTTCAAGTTACCACCAGCCACTTATGCTCGTTATACAGTCACGTCACGCAATGCCAAATTAGGTGTATATCAAGCTAGCGAAACGGCCACGAGAGTGCCATGAGCGTGGAATGCATGTCATGTCACACATGACATGTTATGATTTCCATATTACCACTTGTCATTTATGTTCGCCATACAGTCCCGTCACTCAATACGAAATTTGGTGTATATCAAGCTAACGAAATGGCCGCAAGCGCGCCATGAGCGTGGCATGCAAGTCATGTCGTACATGACATGTCATGATTTCCATATTACCACTTGTAATTTATGTTCGTCATACAGTCACGTCACTCGATACCAAACTTGGTGTATATAAAGCTAACTAAACAGCCGCGAACGCGCCATGAGCGTGGCATGCAAGTCATGTCGCACATTACATGTCATGATTTCTATTTCGTCATACAGTCACGTCACTCAATACCAAATTTGGCCGCGAGCGCGCCATGAGCGTGGCATGTAAGTCATGTCGCACATGACAAGTCATGATGCGGAACAGACGAGCGCTAATAAACTGGGGACATAGGCAAGAGGTACACTGGACCGGTGCTCAACTTCAACTGATGTTTATTGAAGGGACATGAAAATGTATACCACCAACCAGCCAAGGCAATAACATTGATATTTATGGTAATATGGAATGGTAATATGGAAATCATGACAAGTCATGATTTCTACATTGCCATTTGTCATTTATGTTCGTCATACAGTCACGTCACTCAATACCAAATTTGGTGTATTTCAAGCTAACGAAATGGCCGTCAGCGCACAATGAGCGTGGCAGGTAAATCATGTTGTACATGACATGCACTTCATGATTTGCATTATACCACCTGTCATTTAAGTTGGTCATGCAGAAATGTCTCATCGTACCAATTTTTGGATATATCAAGTGACCAAAACGGCCTCAGGAGCACTACGGCCATGGCGCGTGAATCATACTTTTCATGGCAAGTTATTCATGATTTTCATCATATGACCAGCCATTCATATTCGCCATACAGTCATGTTATGCCATACCAATTTTGGTATAAATCCCATTAACGAGACGGCCAGGAGAGCACAAAGTTGTAGGCAGCAAGATAGATAGATAGATAGATAGATAGATAGATAGATAGATAGATAGATAGATAGATAGATAGATAGATAGATAGATAGATAGATAGATAGATAGATAGATAGATAGATAGATAGATAGATAGATAGATAGATAGATAGATAGATAGATAGATAGATAGATAGATAGATAGATAGATAGATAGATCGGCGTGGTTTCTGTTAATAAACAGTTGGAAGTAGGCGCCCGTGTTTGCCGAATTCGATTTTTTTTCTTCATCGCTGTCCTGCTCGCGCCTTAGCAGTTTTTTTTAAAACTGATATGGCGTTGCTGTGGCAGTTTAACGCGGCAATTTATTCCAGTCACGTATAGCTTTTGAAATTAAATAATACTTATATGATTTGATACGGCATTTCACCTGTTGTAGTTTGAGTGGATGGCCCATTCTAGGGTGATATATTGGGTGATTAAATTTAACCATTTAGTTTTCTTAAAATTCTGCGCTGGAATATACGTGGAAATCACCACTGCCGATAAGTTATGTTGAAGGGAAACACATAGTGAGATAATTATTATCGCTATCAGGCGCCCAATCAACAAAGATTCCTGAATGAACTTTTTAGTAGCTGCAGTAAACGGGCATGCTTGTGTAGAAAAGTTGGAGGCAGTCGCGTTTCTGCGCAGTTACACATGCAATAATCCTTCTACCATCTCTGTGCATTGAGATATCCCACTGAAACGTTTAATTGTTCTTTGTATGATTACTCCTGCAGGGCGTAAGTAAAAGGATAAGTGCTATGAACTGTTTTTGACCCATTGTCAGATTAAACGCCGCACGCAGCTACTGCGGCACATCAGGCAAAAAGTTTTGCGCTGGTGCCACAGAAATTGGCCAAACCCCCCTGCTCACCGCCGGTGTAATGATAATGAACGTGTTGTCCACGGGCAAAAAAATATGTGCTATAGAACATGGGTAAACCCATCTACTTAGCACTGGTTGATTAAATGTAAACAGAAAAAGAGCGAAGAAAGAAAGGAATGAATAAATGATTTCCCGGCACACCAGACATACAATCATGATCTCACACCTTGCTTTGCGAGTACTCAAAACATTCCTTCTTTCCGCTAACCATTAGCCAATGGAATGCACTGCCTCCAAATGTCTTTCCAGAATGCGGCTTTCCTAACTTCGAAATAGCTACGACGAGATATATCTGTATGACAAACGTAAATGAGAGGTAGTAGTATGAAAATCATGACTCGCACGTCACGTATGACAAGACTACTGATTGCCACACTCATGGCGTGCTCGTTGCCGCCTTGCTAGCTTGATAAGCACCAAAATCCATATTGCATGACCTGATTGTAGGAAGAACATAAAAAAATCACGCCATATCCACGAAGTGAATGATGATGAGTGGGCGAAGCTCGATCGTTTTCATACATGGCAGAAAAAGAATGTGTGGTCTGGAACGCGCTTATACTTCATGGCTATCAGCGTCATCGTCATCGTTATCACGTGTAGTGGGTGCATTCCACTATACTGGAACGCGCTTATTATTCGTGGTGATCAGGCGTCATCGTCATCTTTATCACATGTAGTGGGTACATTCCACTATACTGGAACGCGCTTATACTACATCGTTATCACTTGTAGTGGGTACATTCCACTATACTGCGTCATCGTCATCTTTATCACGTGGAGTGGCTACATTCCACTATACGTGGCTACCTACCTACCTACCTACCTACCTACCTACCTACCTACCTACCTACCTACTACTAGTACTACTACTACTACTACGACTACAGAGGAGGGACAGACCCACACCCTAAGGAGCTTCGCCCCTAAAACATATGCATGTTTTCGTGTAAACTACAGTGTTTCTATTGTCATACTACATTTTGTGCTCTTATTTTCTCAATTGTGTTGCTTCACCTTTCCGTGCATAAGACGTTCCTACAAATTTGTGCACTTTCTTCTAGAAATCTATATTTAATCATCTTTGTTTGTATGTGCTTGATTTCTTGTATTAATGCTTATTATAACCTCTTGTATAAATTGCCCACTTCTTCCCATACGTTCCTTTTTTTGCCCCCCCTGCTTAGTCTTCGGACTGCAGTATGTAACAAATAAGTAAATAAATAACTAAAAAGAAATCAAGTAAATGAGTGAACAAAGGTGTGAATAAAATTAACACCGCCCCTTAAGCATTTAAGATTACTCGAAGGCGAAAGCAATCTTTTTTTTTCTGAGCGCATTCTATCGATTTCCAAGCCCCCCACGTACCCCACCAGCGTTCACAGCTTTCTGCGGCCAACGTGCTTTGCACTGCCTCCAGGGTCGAACCGATTGAAAGCTCTCTCCAGCTCGCGTAATTTGGAGTGACTCCGGGATCGGTTCTCCTTTGACCAAGCCACGGTGGCATGTGCTGACGTCATCACGTGTCGTCACATTATGTGACGCCAAGGTTGCTCTTATAATGACGTCATCGTGACGTACCAAATTATGGTAACTTGCGACATCATGATAACATCTTATGGTGATGCCTTCACGCAATAGTGATTTTTCCATCACTCGTTTGACGCAGACACCAAAAGTCGCTTTTTCCGTTTCATGAGCATTTTGAAATCTTTCGCCTTAATAAATAAATGCATAAATCATTTGCACTTTTCACTTCTGACCTACACAAATACAGATGGATTGCTATGAAAGGGTTGTAAACCACTTTCTCGTGTAACTATCGCATGACCTCAGTATCGGAATTTATTGTTTCATATGTATTGCCCCCCAAAATATTCGAATCTGTAGAGAACAAGCTGAGCTGAGTTACAGGGATTCATCGCGCGCTTAAAGCGCTTTCTGTATTTTCTCGTCCCGACGAGCGTTGGAAGCTCACAGGGAGGGGGGAGCAGGGGAGAAAGAAGTTGCCTCACTGCGCATGATAAACTTGAGCGCTCGTGATGAAATGGATCACTCTCTCCCGTTCTGATTCCTGCGCGGAAATGTGGCTGCTCATGTTACATTAGCAGATTATGGAGCGTTGTGCTGGCACGTGGCGTCACCCTTGGCAAGGAGCGCATCCGGTTCAGACATAGGTCTTTATTCCAGCTATTGACCAATAGCATGCCACCCGCAGTTCGACATCAAACAGGAGGCGCCCGTAGTTCCAAAGAGAGTGAGCACAAGGCTCTGTATGAACAGAGAGCCTCTGAGAAAACGGCAACATTGCGCTTCGCTTGTGAACTCTTCCATGCCTTACAAGACTACAAGATATGGCTGCGCTGTCCACAGCAGTGTCTGTTATCAGAACGATCGTTTTCTCACCAAGCCTGAGGTGTGGTTCATAACCCGTTGAAAGTAGCATATGCCCAATTCAAGAATTATAAATAAATGTATAAATGAAAAAAAAATGGACAAATTAAATTATTATCTCTGGATGCTACACAACGTCGCTGTTCATCCACGTTCACACAGAGTGTAATGGCTCATGAATTCTCATTTATTCGAAGAAGGCAGAAATGTGTAAGTCGTTCGAAATGGCAGCAGCACCGGAAAATGTTGGGTAAAAATAGTGCTTAAAGTGCTCCGCCCTATTGGGAAAACACAAATGGTGGACATTGTGGAAACCACCATCCACGATTATAGTGGATTAATGTAGTGGGTGGATGGTGGATGTATAGTGGATAGTGGATGGTGAGTGGATAGAGGATAGTGGATGCTGGGTGGATAGTGGATGGTGTTACCATTTTTTGGGCGTGTTGGTAAACGGTACTTGAAAACATATTCAGCGCTAGCCAAACAATGACGTAGGAAGATGACGTAGCGCATTGTGTTGTCGTCTCCCTACGTCCTTGTTTGCTAGCACTGAATATGTTTTCAAGTGGATGGTGGGTGGATAGTGGACCGCAGTTTAGGTGGGCAGATGATGGACGGTAGCCTATGCGGGTAGTGTTGCGACCCGGGGCGTCACAGCTCGAGATACAGGTCGTGGTATCCCGCAGCTGGCCCCAGTTGTTGCGACCGGCCTTTGCAGACGCCGGAGACTCGGGAGAAAGATGCCGAGGCAGCATAAAGAGGCTGAAGGGAAACTGTAGGGAAGTGTAATTACATTATTTACTGGGCGAACATCTCGTGATACAAGACGAATATTTCGCTACATCGTGATGTTATCGTGTCCGACGGCTCGTCGAAAGCTGGTCGAAGGCTCCTCGAATCCTCCCAGGGAGCCCGCAGGGGCTGATTATAAAGAGTCTTTTCTCCAGATCCCTGGATTGGGGAACAGCTCCAAATTGCGCTGTCCAATCACACGACACACGCCACTTCCGACGGTGCCACCCACACCCGCCCAGGGTCTACGTGCCTGACAGGGGTGTTGCCACAGCATTGTACCAGTGGCGCCAAGGTGGTGACGTGAGAATGCTGCAGGATGAGGGGTCCTACGCTCGCACTATGTGGCGCATCAAAGGTCCGCCGCTTGACACGCAATTAGCAGGACTGGTTGTCATCCGCGGCGACGCTCTCGTTGTCCCCTCAAGAAAGGTGTCGCGACCGAAAACCATTGCGGTCATCTCGCCGAACACCTTGCGCGTCGGACTGCATGGCGCCTCACTTCCCGGCTAGGATGGACAATACAAGTCTTTGAACGTCTGTCAGCGGGCCAGCGGCCCCTCGGAGACTTGTTCGCCGCTCCTCTGTCGGGCCAGGCGCCGGTCATAACAGTAGAAAGTATGCTGTGTACAAGGTACGTGGCAGGTACGAAATGACGGGCATATTTGTTAATGAAATGAACAAGGCACACAAGTTAAGTAAAGAAAACAAATTGTTCACTTGTGTTCCAAATGTGTTATCTGGCGAAACAGGCACAATACTACCCTGTTTGCACCAAGCATTAAACGGCTTGACTCAGGAAATTACTTTATTCACTTTTCTACATTTCTTGGAGTTTTGCTTACTCCTTTGCCTATACAAGCAGCTTCTGCAGAAAACCCTAGTAGAAAACCTTCCCAACAACATCGCGGTTCTCCCTCGGTCGCTCTATTGAAAGTGACTACAAAGAAATGAATTTCTCCAAGACCCTGAAAAACATTCAAAAAGCGTCATTAAAAAATTAGAAATGCTTTGTTTAGGTAATCAACATATTGATGCGCCTTACGTACACTGCTCTTTTCGCACAATGAAATTCATATAGTGAGTCCTTGTTGTAGGAATGGCATGTTGTTCGGCTAATCGGTTCATAGATATAGCTTGACACGTTTAATCTGGGCGAAGAAAAACAAGTTAGAACACGGAAATAATCAACACACGAAGCGCACGCTCTGTGTATTTTCTGCGCTTCATGTGTGTTACCTATGTTTTAAGGTGTTGTCTTCGCGTAGTCTAAACGTGTCTTTCATAATAGAGTATAATCGCACCACAAATCACTACAGCTGATTAGCTATTACCGGTTATTATAAATTTTTTTCGCGCCCTGACCTAAACACGGAATAGTGTAGGAATTCCGTGCCGAGACAATTACTTGCCCTCGCCCCAGGCCGGCAGCGTTAGCTTGATGGCAGCTCTTGAAATAAATCTCGTAAAAACTACAGGAGGGTTAGTTCAGCAGTCAAACAACCTTCCCCTCGCAAATTAAAAACGCGATCCGCTAGCCCGAGCCGAGCAAGAAAAGAAAACATAATTAAATGACAGCCTAAACTTTCATACATTGCAGCGGCAAATGAAATCCACTGTGGACGATGCCGGAAGCAGGCCAACGGGGAGACACAGCCGGCCAGTTTGCGCCCGCGCTGACTTGCCAACTCCCCCCCCCCTCCCAACCTTCACCTGAAACCCACGTTGAACACTTTTAGATGCGAAGCAGCTTAAGGCCGAGTTCAATGCGGTTGTGGTGTTGGTGGTGGGGGTGGGAGTGTGCATCCTGAACACCCTTACTGCGCATGCGCGAACCGTTTAAAAAAATACAAAACACCTCCTCCCCCCCCTCTCTCTCCTCTAGGCATCCCTCCCCCGCAGCCACCACACCCCCCACTGCGCATGCGCGTCCCCTCCCCCCTCTCTCTCCTCTCCTACGCTCCCCCCTCTCTCCTCTAGGCATCCCTTTCCGCGGCGTCCACACCTCCACTGCGCATGCGCATCCCCCCCCTCTCTCTCCTCCCCTACGCTTCCACCCCCCCCTCTCGCCTCACAACGCCGACGCAGGCAGCATCTACTAGCGAGTTTCTTGATTGAAAAAACCGGGAGATCCCACGCACTGTGGGAATCGATGTAATGCGAAGCACAGCAAGGAGCTAATAATGCTGCACATAATATGCGTGTAATCATTTACATGTTATGATCTGTCATTTATGTTCATCATACAGTCACGTCGCGCAATACCGAGTTCGGTGCATATCAAGCTAGCGAACGGGACGCAAGCGCACCATGAGCGTGCCCGTGGCATGTAAATGGCACTGTAGATGACAGGCATGCCAAGATATTCATTTTACCACCTGCACTTATGTTCGATATACAGTGACGTCACGCAATACCAAATTTGGTGTATATCAAGCTAGCGAAACGGCCACGAGAGCGCCATGAGCGTGGCATGCAAGTCATGTTGCACGTGACATGTCATGATTTCCATACTACCACTTGTCATTTATGCTCGTCATACAATCACGTCGCTCATTAGGACACTTTGTGCATTCCAAAGTGTGTTGGGCGAAAGCTTGTGGCCATTCGACTGACTATGCCATGTCTTTTTTTTCTTTACACTCTCATTGGGATGGCATAAAAACGGAATGTGTGCGTGTTTTCTTTTTCTCATATTTTACCTCGAATCGCAGCGAGACCAATGTGCCTCTGTTTAGCATGCGTTCGTATTCTCGCGCTTTGCGCATCATGAAAACGTCATCCGCGTTCCAGCGTTTAAGTTGATGGACACTTTGCAAATTCCCAAGTGTGTTCCTCTAACGCCTGTGCCCACTGAGACGGCGTCGGTCAGAATGGAACGCGATGCGCGCGTATCCCTCCTTGCATGATTGGACATGCTGGGCACAGCGACGCTACGCACGCAAAGCGCGAGCGCTCTTGAGTCCAACGCAACCGGCATCCGTTTGCGAGCCCCGGCGCCCACCTGGCACCATGCCAGGGCACGGACGGATGGACAGACTGACGTGAGCATGACACATTAAAGGCTTTCGCCTTAAAAGGTTTGTTTGCGACATTTTCCGTCTGGTAATGCCGAAATTGAATCGGAAATGCTCTAACGCGTCGTATAATTACTGCTAGCGTCCTTAATTCAGAACAATTTTGCTTCAGTTCAAAACGCCCGCCTCAATACCATAAGAAAGTAGGGCCCCACAGCGGGACAGCGCCTGAGACTACGTGCGCTCAAGCTTCGGCTACGCTGAACGCGCCGTTTTCAAATATGGGGACCCGTGGGGGTGAAGAAAGAAACAATGTGGGTGCTTTGAGCGTGTGCCCCTCAGAAAAAGAAAAGCATTCCTGGCGTAAGCAGCCGAAGCCACCTTGAGAGCAGCCCGACAACAAAGCGAGAGGGGTGAAGAACAATAGTCCTCGCTGGGTGACAGTCGGGGTATTGTGCGCGCCCCGAAAATGTTCTCTGACATCCACAATACCTACTTGCCCTCTGCAACGTCACAAGGGGAGCCTCTGTCTACGTCAAGCCACAGAAAATGTCGATTGCACCTGAATACTCGGATGAGCACTGACCTTTACTTTAAAATCAAATTAAAATATGTCACGTGGGTGTGACGTCGACAAAGGTAGCAGGCGACGTGTCCGAGATGAAACTGTTTATTAGGCCGAACTTGTGGCCGGTAAACTGAAGGTGAGATTACAGCAATAAACGCTGGCACTGATAGCGGCGAACAGAGCGTCGGCCGTCGATTAACTGATCATCGTTGGAGCGCGCCGGCTTTTATACATCACGCGTCGAACATTCTAGGCTTATCACTGGTCGTCGCACAAGCTCTGGAATAATCTTGAGTGTTCGCTTGCTGTGCGCAATGTTAAGAAAACGATCTACTACAAACGCGAAGCTTCTCGAACACTGAGGCGCGATCTGCGCCAAGCGTTGCTCACAGTCTTTGCGGGGTTAAACAAAGCACTTCAAACTAACACGCGTGGCAATGCCCCCCTCTGAAAAAGCATCGCCCGATGCTTAAAACAGAACACGGGTGGGGGACGCAATGCATGCAACAATAAATAACAGCAATAAAGAAAGTACAATAAACAATAAGCACATGCGAGATAGTACAACAAACAAAAAAGCACAAGCAAAAAAGTACAATAATGAAGCAAAAGTACAGTCCTCAGATTCACTAACGCGCGTAATATGGCTTGAGGCGCACGACATGGACGACTTCAGGCCGCGCACGGCGCCGCTGGGAGTTCGTAATGCCGTCAGGGACAACCTCGTAGTCGAGTGCGCCGAGGCGTCGAAGTACCCTGTACGGTCCGAAGTATCGTCGAAGAAGCTTCTCACTGAGTCTCCGTCGGCGTATTGGCGTCCACACCCATACACGGTCACCGGGTTGATATTCCGTGTGGCGTCGTCGAAGGTTGTAGCGGCGACTGTCAGTCCTCTGCTGGTTTTTGATCCGTAGGCGGGCGAGCTGTCGTGCTTCTTCGGCGCGCTGTAGGTAGGTGGTCACGTCGATGTTTTCCTCGTCGGTCACGTTTGGTAACATGGCGTCGAGCGTCGTTGCCGGGCTCCGTCCGTAGACCAACTTGTATGGCGTCAACTGCGTCGTTTCTTGTACGGCCGTGTTGTACGCGAAGGTCACGTACGGAAGGATGGCGTCCCACGTCTTGTGTTCGACGTCGACGTACATGGCGAGCATGTCGGCAATGGTCTTATTAAGACGCTCGGTGAGGCCGTTGGTCTGTGGGTGGTACGCGGCGGTCCGGCGGTGGCTTGTGTGGCTGTATCCCAAGATCGCCTGAGTTAGGTCCGCGGTAAAGGCCGTACCTCTGTCAGTAATGAGGACCTCTGGGGCGCCATGACGCAGGACGATGTTCTCGACGAAGAACTTTGCTACCTCGGCGGCGCTGCCTTTGGGCAGGGCCCTCGTCTCGGCGTAGCGGGTGAGGTAGTCAGTAGCTACGACAATCCATTTGTTTCCGGAATTCGACGTCGGGAAGGGCCCCAGTAAGTCCATGCCGATTTGTTGGAACGGCCGGCGAGGTGGCTCGATGGGCTGCAGAAGTCCAGCTGGCCTAGTCGGAGGTGTCTTCCGTCTCTGACAATCTCGGCAAGTTTTTACGTAGTGGCTGACGTCGGCAGTGAGGCGAGGCCAGTAATACCTTTCTTGTACCCTCGCTAGCGTACGGGAAAGTCCAAGGTGTCCAGCAGTCGGGTCGTCATGGAGAGCGTCCAGAACTTCTGGACGTAACGCGGAAGGTACTACGAGGAGGTAGTTGGCCCGAAGTGGCGAGACGTTTTTCTTTAGGAGAACGCCGTTCCGCAAGAAAAACGACTCCTGTCCTCGTCTGAACACCTTTGGAGCAACGGTGGCGTTGCCCTCGAGGTATTCCACAAGGCCCTTGAGTTCCGGATCGGCTCGCTGTCGTTCGGCGAAGTCATCAGCGCTTAAGG
The DNA here is from genome assembly GCA_030522465.1 of Rhipicephalus appendiculatus. Lineage (NCBI taxonomy): Eukaryota > Metazoa > Arthropoda > Arachnida > Ixodida > Ixodidae > Rhipicephalus > Rhipicephalus appendiculatus. The sequence goes on along the minus strand of JALIZH010030592.1, from coordinate 25,257 downwards.
CTCCCAAGAAGTAATCGTCGTCCTGGTCTTCCTGGGGTGGCGGCTCTACGGGGGGCGCGAGACAGGCAGTCGGCGTCAGAGTGCTTTCGTCCGGACTTGTAAACGACGGTAATGTCGAATTCTTGAAGTCTTAGACTCCATCTTGCGAGACGACCGAAGGGTCCTTCAAGTTAAGCTAGCCAACACAAGGCGTGGTGGTCGCTCACAACTTTGAAGGGCCTCCCGTAGAGATAGGGGCGGAACTTTGACGTAGCCCAGATGATGGCGAGGCACTCCTTTTCTGTTGTGGAATAGTTGGCCTCTGCCTTGGATAGCGACCGGCTAGCATAACTGATGACCCTTTCTAGTCCGTCCGTCCTCTGCACAAGGACGGCTCCGAGTCCCACGCTGCTTGCGTCGGTGTGCACTTCTGTTTCGGCGTGTTCGTCGAAATGCGCAAGTAACGGAGGCGTTTGCAGGCGTCGTTTTAGTTCTTGAAATGCTTCCTCTTGTGGCGTTTCCCACTTGAACTCGACGTCGGTTCTGGTCAGGTTAGTGAGTGGCTCGGCGATGCGGGCAAAATTTTTGACGAACCGCCTGTAATAGGCGCACAGGCCAAGAAATCGTCGGACGGCCTTCTTGTCGGCGGGTGGCGGGAATGTAGCGATGGCGGCTGCCTTCTGAGGGTCGGGGCGTACTCCGGACTTGCTGATGACGTGACCCAAGAACAAGAGCTCCTCGTATGCGAAGCGGTACTTTTCAGGCTTCAAGGTGAGGCCGGAGGTCTTGATTGCTTCAAGTACTGCGGCAAGTCGCCGGAGGTGTTCGTCGAAGTTTGAAGCAAACACAATGACGTCGTCTAGGTACACCAGGCAAGTCTGCCACTTCAAACCTGCCAGTACTGTATCCATAACCCGTTGGAAAGTCGCAGGCGCCGAGCAAAGACCGAAAGGCATGACCTTGAACTCGAAGAGGCCGTCTGGTGTTATAAACGCGGTCTTCTCTCGGTCTCTCTCATCGACTTCAATTTGCCAATAGCCGGTCTTGAGGTCCATTGAAGAATAGTACCTCGCGTTGTGGAGTCGATCCAGGGTGTCGTCAATCCGTGGGAGAGGGTACACGTCCTTCTTCGTTATTTTGTTCAGGCGGCGATAATCGACGCAGAAGCGTAGGGTTCCGTCCTTTTTCTTCACTAACACCACGGGTGACGCCCACGGGCTCTTTGAAGGCTGGATGATGTCGTCGCTTAGCATTTCGTCGACTTGGTTCTTTATGGCCTCGCGTTCCCGCGTTGAAACTCTGTACGGGCTCTGACGTAGTGGCCTGGCACTTTCGTCTGTTATGATGCGATGTTGTGCGACTGGGGTCTGTCGAACTCTTCATGACCACGAAAAGCAGTCCTTGTATTGCAGGAGCAGGGTTTTCAGCTGTTCTTGTTTATGCGTCGGAAGGCTCGGATTGACGTCGAAAGTTGGTTGGTGAGCTTGGTTCGTCGTAGCATGTTCGGGAAACTCGGCGAGAGCGAGGGCATCGCTGGCTTCCACAATTCCTTCGATGTAGGCTACCGTCGTGCCTTTGCTCACATGCTTGTATTCGTTGCTGAAGTTCGTGAGCATCACTGTTGCTTTCCCTTCACGCAACTCGGCGATGCCTCTTGCGACGCAAATCTGACGGTTTACAAGCAGGTGCTGATCGCCCTCGATGACGCCTTTGAAGTCTGTGGGTTTTTCGGTGCCGACGGAAATGATGACGCTGGAGAGAGGCGGAACGGCGACGTGCTCTTCCATCACGTTCAGTGCAGGGTTCACTGGCGTCGCGTGGTGCGGGAGCGCTTTTTCTGAGGTTAGTGTTATCGACTCAGACCTCAGGTCGATGACGGCGCCGTGGTCACTTAGGAAGTCCATTCCAAGTATCGCATCCCTGGAGCAGTGTTGTAGGATTGCAAAGCTCGCAGGATACGTCCGGTTATTAATGGTGACTCTCGCCGTGCAGACTCCAATCGGCGTTATCAGGTGGCCTCCAGCTGTCCGGATTTCGGGTCCACTCCAAGCGGTCTTTACTTTCTTCAGCTTGGCGGCGAATGGCCCACTGACGACGGAATAGTCGGCCCCAGTGTCGACGAGAGCGGTGACGTTGTGGCCGTCGATGAGAACGTCGAGGTTGCTAGTCCGTCGCCTTGCGTTGCGGTTAGGTCGCGGCGTCGGATCACGGCTGCGTCGTTTTGTTGCGGTGCTTTTATGCTGCGTCGTCAGGTCTTGTTCGGTCCGCGAAGTTTCGTGGGCAGGGCTTCGTCTGCTTCGCGTCGTGTTTTGCAGGTCTCGTCGCGTTGTCGTCGTCGGCGGCCGCGGAGGATCTTCGGCATTTCGTCGTACAGCAACCGCACCTCCATCGGTTGCTGCCCTTAGTTTCCCGGATACGGGCTATGCGACCGGCCCCGGTTTGGGCCAGTGTACTGCCGGCGGTGCGGTGACATGTAGCGGCCGGGCGACGGCGAGCGGGAAGGTCGTCGTTCTCGCCAATGTGCTCCGGCGAGGTAGTCGTCGATATCGCGAGGCCGTTCGCCTGGCTGCGGACGCGGCGCGTTGACGGCGAATCCGCGTAGCCCCATCTGTCTGTACTGGCATCGGCGGTACGTGTGGCCGGCTTCTCCGCAATGGTAGCAGAGTGGACGGTGGTCAGGGGCTCGCCAGATGTCGGTCCTCCTCGGCGTGTACCGCTGGCCGGCAGGCGGGCGAGATGGCGGTGGTGGTGGCGGCGGCGGCGTCTGGCGACGGTAGTGCTGCTGTGTGGCGTCCTGACGGGGGCGTGGAGAGGGTGCGTAGCGTCGGGCTGCAGCAGCGTAACTCAAGGCCTGCGGCTGGGGCTGTGGTTGTTCGAGAATTCCCAACGCTTGCTGGACTTCGTCACGAACAATGTCAGCGATTGAGTCGACTTGAGGCTGCGGCGAGGGTAAGAGCTTGCGCAGTTCCTCCCGAACGATCGCTCGAATCATTTCGCGTAGGTCGTCGGAGCAGAGCGATTGAACGTCTGCGTACGCTGGCGTCGAGCGGCGATTGAATTGTCGGGTGCGCATCTCCAGCGTCTTTTCAATTGTCGTCGCTTCGGAGATGAATTCCCGGATAGTGCTCGGTGGGTTCCGCATCAGACCCGCGAACAGCTCCTGCTTTACTCCTCGCATGAGGAAGCGAACTTTCTTGTCTTCCGGCATTTCGGGGTCGGCGTGGCGGAAGAGTCTGGTCATCTCTTCTGTGAAGAGCACCACGTTTTCATTTGGCAGCTGTGAGCGGGTTTCAAGCAGCGCTTCAGCCCTCTCCTTGCGGATGACGCTCGTGAAAGTAGCAAGGAACCTGGTGCGAAATATATCCCACGTTGTCAGGGGTTCGCTCTTGGTTCTCGAACCAGGTACGAGCGGCGTCTTGCAAGGCGAAGTACACATGTCTAAGCTTGTCTTCGCTGGTCCAGGCATTGAAAGCGGCGACTCGGTCGTATGCCTCGAGCCAGCTTTCCGGGTCTTCAAGTGCTGAACCACGGAAGGTCGGTGGTTCCTTGGGTTGCCGCAGCAGGATGGGCGCGGACGGCACAGGGGGCTGTCATCGTCGCTGCGGTCGAGGTCAGGGTCTTGGTCTGCCGGGTCTTTTTCAGGTAGAAGCCCGTACTCTGGCGGTAGACCTAGTTGCCTGCGGCTTGTTCGCTGCTCGGGGTTGTCGTCGACGTCTTCTTCACGACTGGCGCTGGGTTCACGGCTTGACGGGGGCGTCTGGTACATGAAAGAAGCAGCACCTCCACCAGATGTCACGTGGGTGTGACGTCGACAAAGGTAGCAGGCGACGTGTCCGAGATGAAACTGTTTATTAGGCCGAACTTGTGGCCGGTAAACTGAAGGTGAGATTACAGCAATAAACGCTGGCACTGATAGCGGCGAACAGAGCATCGGCCGTCGATTAACTGATCATCGTTGGAGCGCGCCGGCTTTTATACATCACGCGTCGAACATTCTAGGCTTATCACTGGTCGTCGCACAAGCTCTGGAATAATCTTGAGTGTTCGCTTGCTGTGCGCAATGTTAAGAAAACGATCTACTACAAACGTGAAGCTTCTCGAACACTGAGGCGCGATCTGCGCCAAGCGTTGCTCACAGTCTTTGCGGGGTTAAACAAAGCACTTCAAACTAACACGCGTGGCAATATCTTAGAGGCAACGCTCGTCCCTAATAATTGGTCAGAAGTTCCTCCGCGTGCAGGAGTCTCAAACCACACAAGCATCTCGAGTTTCCAAATTTGGTGTCACGGGTCCTTTCAAAATTTTGTTTATATCAAGCTAGCGAAACGGCCACGAGAGTGTCATGAATGCGGCAGGCAAGTCTTGTTGCACATGGCATGTCATGATTTCCATATTGCCACTTGTCATTTATGCTCGTCATACAGTCGCGTCACTCAATACCAAATTTGGTGTATATCAAGCTAGCGAAACGGCCGTCAGCGCACCATGAGCGTGGCATGTAAATCATGTTGTACATGACATGCAGGTCATGATTGTCATATTATCACCTGTCATTATTGTTGGTCATGTAGAAATTTCGCATCGTAGCAATTGTTGGATATATCAAGTTAAGAAAACGGCCTCAGGAGCACTATGACCATGCCGTGTAAATCATACTTTTCATGACAATCTATTCATGGTTTTCATGATAACACCAGTCATTCATGTTTGTCGTACAGTCATGTTATACCATACCAATTTTGGTCTAAATCCCATTAACGATACGGCCAGGAGAGCACAAAGTCCTAGGCGGCTAGATAGAAAGATAGATAGATACGCTCAAAGTCGCCGAAGTTCGCCAAGAAATGCTTCGCATTTAAAAACCGACTGCTCGCGCGGCAGAACCGTTCACAGGCCACCCCGTATATATAGGCACTGGATCTTGACCTGCAAGGTGGTGCCGGTGGGAGATTTCTCCTGTGCGTTGTTGAACAATAAAAATTCGCAGCGCGCGCGTTAACTAAAAGCGGACTGCGGGGCTATGTGTCAAATCGGAGTCTTCTGTCTCTCATTGCCCATTATCAGCGCTTGGCATGTTCCAGTAGGAAACACCGGTTCATCACTGCGTGTTTTGCGCCTCCCCAGGTTTCTCTCCTGCGCAACACCGCGATGAGCGCCAGCGTCAACGCCGCCACCAGTGTAAGCGTGAGCGCCCGCTGCTTCGCATCTACACATGGTTCCCTTTAGCGGGAGATGGTGCAATTTTTCTTCCATAGGGGTGGGTACTGAACAAATTCCCGTTTTTTCCGACATAAAAACTTATTAGTGCACAAGGGTGCTAGCATAAACAGTGTTCATTAATACTTCACCAAATGACATAGAATAAACGCTAAGCAAACATCGGCCAATGCAACTCAACGCACCTCACCGATTCCCAGTCCCCAACCCGGCGCTACAGCACCGAAATTGCTACAGCACAACCCGGTGGCTGTAGCGATAATTTTTTTAGTTTGGTTATTCCAATTGCAGTGAGGGTAGCTAAATACCTGTGTAAGATGAGCATCTTTCTGGCAAAAGTTTTATCTCTGCTTTCAGTTTTATGGCGGGTAGTGCGTTCGTCTCACATATACCAGCCCCTGTTAACAGTAGCGATTAAGCTCTTTACAAACGTCCTGTCGGGGCAGGTTCAACGCAACTGCAAGAGCACTCAACACCGCGGCATTCAATATCCTTTGGCTACAACGCATAAAGCAATAATAATGAATTACATGCACATAATAGCACTCACAGCCACCTACCTTTCTCAAGAAAACACGCTAGCAGCGTACACTTGTGACGTCCGCCGGTCATCAAGTGACGTGACGAGTCGGCATCGGCTGACAACCCGTTTTCGGGCATCCGCCCGTCTAGAGGCAATGTGTTGAGTTCCCTATGTGCAAGAACTGACACGTCGATTCGCCACGCCACAGAGCGCGTTGCGAGAACCTATTCGGGCTCTGTTCATCGATGATGTGCGGAAGCATTTGAAGACAGGGTGTTCCAAGACCAATCACGTTTATCACCAGGAAAGCAATCGTACTTGGGAAGGTGGCGGCTGCTGATCAGTCAGTTTGCGCATACCGCACATCATAATCATTCAAGAAGTTCCGCCTAAGTGAATAACCGCAACCAGGCTAAAACACACAACAACGGCCCGCACAAAAGCGAACCGCATCAGCACAAACACAATGACCACGCCATGGCCACGTTGTAGCAGCGCGGCGCCATGTCAGGAAAGAAAAATGTAAGAGGACGACAGCGGCGACCCTAGTGGTCATGACCGCAGCGCCTATTTCACCTATGGCGCTGTCGGTCGTGACGTCATTGCCGCCATGACGGTTTGGCGCAGCTTCTCCAGCATGGTACACCGTCATTTGCCTCACCCACTATTCCCTCGATGCTTTCCAGCATTCGAGTGATAGTGGGAGCGGTCCACTATCACTACCCACTATTTTAGTGCGAGTCTCCACCATTCTTTACCATTCTTTCCACTCTGCCCATCTAACGTACACCGTCTGCCAGCCACCACTGTCCCCTATAAACATCATAATTTCCAGCATACCCAGCATTATTTCCACTATATCCACCATCTTTTCCAGTACCCACTATGGTAGCTTTTCCAAAAGGGTCGATTTGCTCAAGAAAAAGGAAAGGTGAGCTAGTAGGTAATGATTAACACCTATAAATTACAATTTCTAAGACGACAGGGCCAACAAAGGGGCCGACACGAGCGCTTACTCCCAAATGAAGGTTTTATTGCTTCAAAATAAAATATTTACTCAAATCATATCCTCGCCTACTTATCGTGCGTACGCACCGTTGTTCAAAGGAAAACCCAGAAGCTACTTGCGTTCCCCCTTTAATCATCTCACCTCGAGGAGAGAGAGAGAGAAAGCAAAAAGAGGAAAGGGAGGGAGGTTAACCAGACGAGCGTCCGGTTTTCGAGCTGCACCGGGGATAAAAGAATGGGGATTAAAAAGAGAAAAAGAGAAAGAGAGCACTGCACGGACAAAGGAGTACCGTCAGTCACTGAGGCCGGAGCTTTTCTGACCTACATGACTTCACCGTTCTCATATGCAACTGGGAAATCGCGGCCCTTGAGAAGGCCGTGGGTGAGCCGTGGTGGTTACTTAAGCGCTGAAAACATTTGATTAAGAATCTCCAGCAGTTGCAGGACAGTTCGGGCTGTCGGAGTATTTAGCTCATTCGAAAGCATAAATCTGGTGTCCAGAAGAGATCGAAGCATCGCAATAATGTCCTGGTCGTTTTCAGGCAAGTCGTGGGGAACCAGCACTGTCGCTGACTCGGTCAATGTCTGCTCAGACCTTTCGAGTCGCTGTGGATTCTGCTGTGACTTTGGCTGTGGCTGTTGTTCTGACTGTGGCTCTGACTGCAGCTTTGGTAATGCCGGCCATACTTCAGTGTCTATGTGCCCTGATGTGGTCTTGCGCTCAAAAATCGACTCGGACGTAGGAAGCAGAGCAGGAGGTGTCACCTGTGAACTATGCTTCAGAGTCCCTTGAACGGCTACAGCGTCGGGAGTGCCGCATCCTGACGACAGCAAAAGCTTCGCGACGAGACGAACGGTCTGTAGTAGGACTGAAAGGCGGGCGAGTTAAAACTTATTCTTCGTTGGGTAGCGCACGAATTGACAAAACACAAAAGAAGAGGACAGGACAAGCGCTGGTGTAACAACTGAAATTTTTATTTGAAAAAAATACACGTATATATATATACTGAAAAAAAACATGCACCAAGCAAGATTACAACCGATTATTGAAAAAATTTCTCGTTCTGATAATGAAACTGATGGCTGACTAATGCAATTGCTGCCAAACTTCGCCATAAGGTATGCCTCAGCTATCTCACGTGTGCGTTGATTATTATGGCAATTGGTGATCTAGGTTCGCGCAAACGAAGGCGTACAACCGTAATCACGGCAATGGCTGGCGAAGTGACACGAAAGCGCCCCCTTCAAAGAATTGTCATGCTCACGCAGCCTGATATTAACGCACCTGGCAGTCTGTCCGATGTAGACACTGCCGCACGTGCAAGGTATTCTACATACTACCCCGGTAGAACACGCGGTGTACTTCTTAACGTGCTTGACTGAGCAAGCGTTATCAACAGCCCTTGCACCCCCCCCGCCCCTTATCCTGTCCTCTTTTGTGTTTTGTCAATTTGTGCGCTACCAAACGGTGGACGGTCTTGCACCATCTGCTTAAGGATCTCCTTTTCTTTCTGCATCTTGGGGCAAGTGATTTGACGAAGTGTCGTCGGACTCGAGGCAATTGCGGGACTTGAATACCGACTTGAGTGCCGGAGTCAGCAGCGTGTGATTCGGCGCAGCGCGAGCAAATTATCGTGCTCTGAGCCACGACATTGACGTGTCCAAACCTCATACATTTGTGGCATGGGAGAAGCCTTGGAATAAACGATCGTACAGGATGCCGAAAGTGGCCTACCTCGACATGCGAGGGCAGATTCACCCTTGAATGTTAGTTTTATGCAGCGAGATGTGCCCATGCGATACCTACGTATTATAGCGATGTCATCAACCATTAGCTTCACAAGGCTGGGCAAGTCTGTGCTAGAAACAGAGATGTCGAAACCGTAGATTACACCAGTAGTGGTACCACTGCCGAGTGGGATGTACGAGCGAACTTGTATGCCATCAAGTTCCGTAATTTTGCTGAATGTGCTCAGTGCAGTCTCATGTGCAACGTCGATAGCCAGAACATTTTTTTCTGAGTTGACTATCACGTCCATTACTTCATCTGGCACCGCCGATTCGAGAAGTACCGAGGCCGACTGTCTGTTGAGTCGTCTCAAGTTGTCGGTAGCAAGTTCTGGTGCAAAAATAATCGTACTGACTGCGGTCTTCTGAGTATATTTCAGAGTTGACTTGCCTGACGACAGGGAGCACCCGGTGTTTGTACGCTTCGCCTTGCGGCTTTGTACGAGTTGAAAGTCCTCATGGAACCATTCCTCCCTGCTGAGCGAGTAGACACTGGTGTCGTCGCTGTCCGCAGCGCTATGGAGCCGAATGCGTTTCCTAAACTGCCGCCGCGGACGCCGCCATTCTCGGCGGGGGCGCGGGGACGTCGATACTTGCATATGTGCCAGAATGAGGCGGAGATCGGTAGTCACAGATCAGAAACTAGCGAATCGGTAGTCACAAGCGTTGTGCTGATGATGATGATGATTCCTCTACCATGGCTCATACCCACTCAGGGGGATTGGCCAAGAATTGATGACATGAATATTTTTTTTGATATTTCAAGTATTAAATATTAATAACAAAAGGAAAAAAATAACGCACATAAAAATGGGAAGAGTGCAATAATTGTTCAGATCAGACACTACATTCTCGATCTTGCTTAGAATTTCAGTAACAGGCTAAAAAAACAAATTTTCTGTTTTTTTTTGTTTTTTTTAGAGGACTCATTACTGCTATAATAATACGTATACAAGTAGGGATTTAGAGTCGCATCCGTTTTGTTTCCTGAAGGTACCTGCTAACGGCATCAAAAGCGTTCCTGTGGCTGAAGCCCAGAGCCGAAGCACCAAAGGAAAGTACATTGTCTATTGGGAAGCTCAACCCCAGGTTAGCGAATGGCATAACAAGAAGTCTTTTTCTTAGCAAACTGTACCGGCGACATGACAAAAAAAAGTGCTCTATTGATTCGATTTCTAAACAAGAGTTGCATAGGGGCGATACCACCAGACCAGCCCTGCGTGCATACAGGTTTAACGGGGGGCACACGACACCGTAATCTCGTTAATATGACTTCCAGTTGTCTAGTATGACATCACTGGACTTTCCACGGAAATTTTAAATGTCTAAATTCTGTCCATGATGTTATTGATTCTATGGCGTCTATATAGAGAGCAAATTTTCTATATCTTATCGCAGTTATACCGGCCACTACTGGAAGAATCGGAAGTACTGGACCATTCAATGCCGCTCGAGCTAGTGAATCAGCCATTTCATTTAGCTCTAATCCACAATGGCCAGGTACCCATAACAATTTTAGGAGCTTTAGCTGTGGAGGAACTAGTGTAAGGAACGTTTTTAAGACAACTGATTTAGATGACGCTGTAAGCGATGTACATACTGACAGGGAGTCTGTAACTATTATTGCAGTATGGGTGTCCAAAGATAGCTTGCGTAATGCTAAAATGATTGCCAGGAGTTCGGCTTCAAAAACAGGGGTGAAGTCCGGTAGTCTTAATGAAAATGACCAGCCAAGTGAGGGGGAGTAAATACCTACGCCTGCCTTTTCGTCTATTACTGAAGCATCAGTGGCTACTATATTATCGGTTTCAACGTGTGCAAGATAATCTTGCAGTCGGCTATTTAAGACTCTATATGATTGAAATTTAGGCTTAGAGTGGAAAATCTCATCATATTCTATGTTAAGATTTTGATTTAACACATTCACTGCTGGCACTTCTCGGATTTTCACATTTAGCCTGTCTAGTTGCTTCTGAACAAAAATAATCTGTGGTGTACGAAACCGTGGCCAGTGAGCAAGAAAAAAGGAATCTGGATCTTTTATAAAAACATATTCAGATCGTTTTAAAGGATTGCTATTAAATTTGAGAAATGTCTGAACAGTCAGGATACGGAATCGACAAGGCAATGTTGGCAGGCACGCTTCTTGATACACAACATTGTTCGCTACAAACCGAGGGAGTCCAAGGCTTAAGTTTGTAAGCAGGGCCACCTGAGGACAATACGCAGCCAAATTCTAATATTGGGCGCATGTACATTTTATATATCATAACCAGTGTGTTCCTACGTAGTCTATAACGTCTGCTGCTCAATCTACGTAACATGCCTAAGGCACGTTGTGCCTTAGCTGCAATACTCTTTATGTGGGGAGTCCAGTTTAGTTGATCGTTATAAATTATTCTCAAATATTTAAGCGACTCAACCTGGGGAATGGGCTCTTGTTTGTAACTTATTGTAATTCAGATGGGATCTGCTAAAGGAAATATTAACACTGAACTTCTATTTATATTTAAGGACATGCAAATTGTCTCTAACCATATCTCTAGCATATTCATATATCTCTGCAGTTTTTGATATAACGAATCTATCTCACTATCAGCCGCGAATAATGCAATATCGTCTGCATACACCTAAACTTGCACGTCCTGGCAGTTGGGGATTGAACTCATTAATATGTTGAATAATATTGGAGACAAGACGGCTCCCTGGGGAACTCCGCGAGTTTGTTTGAACTTCGACGACGCACAGCCATCCTTAAAACAATAAAATTATCTTTTCTTCAAAAATTCCCTCAGCCATGCAATCATATACTTTGGGAAATTGTGGCTCAGTAGGATGTCCAATAAAATTGAATGTTCCACGCTGTCATATGCTTTGGCTATGTCTAAAGTCACTAGAGCGGCATGCTGTCTTCTTTTGCGAGCGAGTTGAATGCGGCTTTCCAAATCTGCGTGAGCACACCATATTGAACAGTCTGCTCTGAAGCCAATTTGATTTGGGTTTAATAATAAATTTTCCGCCATCCAGATTGTAATTCTCTTATGGAGCACCCTCTCTATGAGTTTTACCATATTAGAAGTAAGTGAAATAGGTCGTATGTTTTCTATGTTATAGCCTAATCCTTGTCTTTTTTGTATTGGAATTATTTTTGCTAATTTCCAATCGCATGGAATCCAAGCGTTGTGTAACGAATAATTTACAGTGTTTAGGAGGTCACCTGGAGATAATTTGAATAATATTTTTATCATGGCAACTGTAATACTGTCCGGCCCTGGAGCTGACAAGGGCATCTCTTGAATAACTTGAGCTAATTCTTCCAATGTAACTTTCGTAAAATCCATTATTAACACTGGTGTTTGCAGATCGTACAAGTTAGTTGCCGTGAATCGACACTCTAGGCCTTTTGCGATGACTTCCAAAGATTCTTTTTTTCCTCTGGTGACATAATTTCGCAATCTACATTAGTTGGGGATGGCAGAATTTTACGTGATCTCAGAAACCTGAACAGCGCACTTGTGTTCTTAGGCTGTGCACAGCAAGCACTTCGTCCTCGTCTTCGAACAGTGTCACTTCTTTGGCATATATGGCCAAAGATGGGTGACCGATGCAGATGGACGCCCTACTGTTAATAGGAAATGCTTCCGCGAGCTCACGTGTCGTGCGGTCTCGGTGTTTGCAGAAAATTTCTGTTGCAGCAAACCGCGCTTCGCATCAGCACCCAGCATCCTGCATGGCCAAATGTGTGAGTGGTCTTCCCTGAAAGGTATACTGGTGCACCCTTAGGCGCATATTCACACATCAGCCTCTTTTGCCAAAGTTTGATGTAATGCGGTGAGGACTTTTTGGTGAAATTTAGCTTGATTTATTGTGGTGAAAACCTAACCGTCAAACGCAACCGCTTCGCCGGTCAGGCAAAGTGGTACCAGTGCATACTAGGTACCAAGGACAGCTACCGTTATTATTTTCTACATTTAAAATACTTCGAGAGATCTTTCGGCGTATATTTAATCTTCTGATGCCATTTAATCTTCTGATGCCATGAGCACAGATGTGCAGTCTTCGCTTTCTCCATTCCTTCGTTTATATTCCTGTTTAAATCCTTCGTCTTAACATATATGTCAGGAATATGTAGGCACGCGCAATATTTGAAGTGAAATTTGTGCCTTCTGGTTGGCGACTGATCGAAAATTGCAGTTTATCGATCGCTTGTCGGCTTGTCGACAGGATACGATAAGCGATGGGACGTGAATTTGAGCTAATGGTTGCAGCTTTACTTTAATCCATTGAGACGCTTTGTACACATTTGTGTGCACCACTCGATCTTGCTTGTTGTGTCCGCTAGCGGCTAGCAAGCGCAAGATACATTGGCCTGTTGAAAAAATGATCCTCCTTCGTAATAAATGTGTGTTCATTCAACTTTACATTGGAGTGTACTATTGAATATATTCTCTTTAGTGGAGGCACTACCATCTTCGACGAGGAGTTCAACGGGCCGCTTCCCGCGAGCTAAGTCTAAAGTGTCACTTGTCTTTGCTCACTATGAACATAACCGAAACCGAACTTGGGCTTCTATTTCAGCCTGAGATTTCATTCTATTTATGCAAAAATAGAGCTTAAATGATTTGAGGATAAAGATATATTTGATTTCAATTTAATTAGGATTACTAACTCTAACACGCTTAAATAAAGGTCTTAAGATACCCTTTTTTTAAATAGAATGAACGGAAAAAAGAAATGTGTTTAAAGCATCCTTAGAAGTGCAACCACTTGCGTTGAGTGTCTTGAAATAATGTTTGTTACTTTCATTTCATTTCATTTTGTTTTATTTTACCCTCAAAACCGAAGTTACAGAGAGCAGTGGTTAACAATACATACAAAAGTAAAACAATACAAAGCAATAAAAGTGGCCATTAACGCATTTGCAAACAATTATTCATAGGTGGCGTCTTAAAGGGATAAACAATCACCAGACAGAACTTACGTCGATGCGTGTCGTCGAAATTCTTGAAGAAATTAGGAAAAGTTTAGCGCAAAGTGACACAAGAACGAGAAGGGAGGATACAACAGTGGAGTGCGCAGGTGTTGTGTCCTCCCTTCTCGTGCTTGTGTCACATTGCGCTAAATTTTCCCCAATGTCTTACCAACAAGGCCGAATTTCTCCTCTTGTAGAAAGGGGTGAGTGACAGAGACAGGGATAAGTAATAAGTGTTATTAAACAAAAACGTCGTGGCAGGCCTTTTTGCGCATAACCGTATATGCTAATATTGCAGTGGAAACTTCACAGTAGCTTATTCCATGAATTGCAGTTACTCTTGACCCAAGACCCCGATTGAGACAAAGAAACATATGTGTCTGATTTTATTAGCTTGTTGTAATGTTGTTGGACTTTCAACGAACTGCAAGAGGCTTTTATCATTTTACAAAATGCTGTTCAAATGAAAAACGAGGAATTCAACTTTTCCCTTAATCATGGAAAACATTAAAATATCCACTACCCTGATATATACAGTGTTAACGAGAGGTTCATGTAACTCGTTTAAAAGAAATGGTAATCCGGTGTGCTTCGGTCCCAAGCAAATATCGAAAAACGTTTTGAGCATTCCTGAACAGCATGGCGTGACCGTCAACAGGCGACCATTACAGCCGTAACATTTGCAGTTTTTTTTCGAAATTTTTGCAGAAGTTCCTGTGCGTCATCGGTTCCCAGCATACGGTGGCTTGATGGACGAAAAGCGTGACTGCGAGGTGACCCTGATATATTCTTCAATTCATAATAGCCAGTGGAAGCTTTTGAACTTCTCAAGCAGCAGCAGCAGCAGCAGCAGTACAAGATGCAGTTCTGCGAACTTGACGCACTGGTCGGTTCACTTCTCATTCGACGACGGCAAATCGTTCTTGCTAGAAGCGACATTAGAGAATGGTGATCTAGTGCCCGTCATGAAATCTGCACCGCCATGCGAAGGCGTCAGGGTGAGTACAGTGGCACGGAGGCGTGTAGTGTACAATCATTGGTAAAGAAATCACTGAATGATATTTAATAATAACTGTTGGGGATCAATGTCCCAAAACCATGGTATCATTATGAGAGACGCCGTAGTGGAGGGCGTCGGTGATTTCTACCAACTGGGGTTCTTAACGTGCACCTAAATCAAAGCTCACGGGCCTCAAGCACTTTCGCCTAAATCTAAAATGCGGCCGCCGCCACTGAATGATATTTGCGCACCGACTAAAAAGTGTAGCTTCATCCATAAAGGCTAACGTCCTAAATGCTTCATGAAACGCGAAATTTGACCTTCGGCGTCGGTGTCCCGCGGCGTCACGGACGAGTGATTCAAACAACCACTATGATGTGATGGCGTCACCATATGACGTCACGGTGCCATCACAGATAGCCAAAATTTGTGACGGCATCATGACGTCACTGTAACATCTAGAGACTTAACGACACATGATGACGTCATCGCATGACATTATAGCTTAACCAAATGTGGTGGGATGACAGAGGCAATGCAAAAGCCGGTGAGGTGCGTCTGATCTTGGAGGCAGTGCAAAGCCAAATTAGGTGCAGAAAGCTTTCGAAGGGTGGCGGCGCAGGTTGAATACATTCACGGACAAGAAAATAAGATGGCTTTCACCTTCAGGTCACCGTAAGTGAATCTATGAGGGACCCTGGGAGTTTTTTTTGTTGTCCTTTTTTTATCGAGGCTGCATCTTCTCAGACATACAGTGTTGTGATATGCCAGAGGTAGCTCGAGTGGACAAAAAGCTGTCAACTAGGTGGTTCCCCAATGGTGTACTTATCCGTTGGAAGGCCTTTCCTCCACGTAAAACAGCGCTTGTGAGATCGGCAAGACATCTTCAGGACCTGAGCCCACCCGCGGTGTGTTCAACTAAACTCATGAGGAATCTGATTTTCTGAAAGTTGCCAAGCACGCTGATTCGTCTCTCGTTATCGACCGGGAATGTCATTTCGTCATCAGCTCATCAAGTTTTAAATGGAGGAAGCGCATAGTGGACGGGCAAAAGAAGGCGTTTATATTTCGATACAGAAATGCGCGATGTAAACCGCTTGGAATAGAAGGCGTTTTTCAGCTATCACTACACGAAGCGTCACCTTGCTGAGACACATCTGCACAGACACAATTTGCGTTACATGCGCAAAAGAAAATATATGCAGTTCTGCTCAACGAGAAAGCTCCAGAAAGTGCGGAGCATTGTCTTACCTGTCCTTTGTCTTTCCAAAAGCCCAAGGGCAGGCAGGTGTTCCAAATGTGCATCCTGCTCAGCGTCCGTAAGGAGAAAGAAAACCTTTATTTGTGATGCAGCGGTGCCCTCTCTCCTCCTTCTCACCCTGGCTTCAATTTAACCCCTTTTTATACTATACTATACACCGCTATGTTATGCTTTACCCCTTCCTACTTTCCATCCTCCTCCCATCTCTCCTCCTCACACTCAGTTTCCTTTTTCACCCCATGCTATACTGTACTGTACACGGCTATGCTATGCTATGCTTTACCCTCCACCTCCGTCTTTTCCTCCTCCTCGCCCTCATTTCCCTTTTCTACCCGTTTGTTATGCTATACATATACATTCGCAAATTACATAAACAAGTTTTAACTGACAATAGTAAATTAACTCCCTTTCAACATGGTTTTAAAAGGGGCTCTCTACAGTCCCCCAGTTGACAACAGTCGTACATAGCTTCGCCTTGGTTCTGGACCAATCAGGTCCGGTCGATGTTATTTTCCTGGACTTTAAGAAGGCTTTTGATCCTGTAAGTAATTCTAAACGAACCTGAAAGCTTCAGGCTCTAAGCTTACCAGATTTCATAGTTTCTTGGGTTGCAGCATAGTTAAGCGACAGAGGGCAATTTGTAAGCATCGATGGCGATTGCTCGCGGAAGCTACCATTGACATCTGGTGTAAAGGGAAGTGTCCTTGGGCCCTTGTTGTTTTCTATATTCATAAATGATATTGTTGATATAATTAGTGAACCGGTATGTATCCGACATTTTGCTGATGGTTGTGTACTGTTTAACGAAGTGAAATGTTCTGAAGATCAAGTACTCCTTAATTATAATTTACAGAAAATTCATAAATGGTGTGAGCAATGGGACATGGTTCTTAACGCCCAGAAAACTGTTTCCATGAAAAATAAGAAGAAAAAGCTATTGTCTTTCCTTTCCATTATTGCTTGAATTAATCCCGCTTTTTTGAAGTTACAGACTACAATTATTTAGGTGTAACTTTAACAAAGACGCTGAAATGGAATTAACACTTATCAAACATTTCTGCGTCTTCTTTCCTAAAACTCTGTTTACTCAGACATAAATTAAAACAAGCACCAGCTTAGGCAAAACTGTAAGCCTATTTATCACTTATTGAACCGAAGCTTGATTATGCCGCTATTGTTTCGAACCCACAGACGAAGCAGAACATCGAAACACTCGAGAGGATACAGCGGAAAGCTATGCGGTTTATTTACTCAAAGTACCGTCAGACTGACTCACCCACCTTTTTAATGTGTGAACATGGTATTCAAACATTGCAGCTTCGGCGTCAGATACATAGGCTGAACATAATTTTTCAGCTAAAACACAGAAAACTAGCTTAAAATTCAGATGATTACCTATCACCCCTCTTAACCCGAGAAACGAAGCCACGTCATCCTGAGTGCCTTACTTCCTTCAGCGCTAAAACCATTGCGTTTAAATTATCATTTTTTCCACGCACGATAAATGAGTGGAACGCCCTTCCATCGACATGGTTACATAGTGCTGGGCTCATAGAGAAAATGATTAAATAAGAGGTAGTAATATTTCTTTTTGCTTTAATGAAACCTCACCTACTGTATTATACTGTATGTTACCTTACCACCGTATTTTACGATTACTGTGTGTATGTATACACATTCTACCTTTTCCTTGCTGTGATTACGCATGGCGTTCTTTTTTTTTTTTGGATGTATATGTAACCACTCCTTCCTGGGCCTCTAAATTGACCTGCGGTATTCCATAAATGAAAATAGTGTGCGCGGCTATGCTATTCTTTACCCTCCTCGTTTCCTTTCACCTCACTTCCCTTTATCACCCCCTAGCTATACTGTACTCTACATGGTTGTGCTATTCTACACCCCCTCTATCACCTCTCCCACTCAACCCCTCACATCACTCCTCGAAACCCTCACTTCCCTCTCCCATCTCTTGCACGGCTGTGTGGCTCGTGGTTGCTTCATACATGACTTTGCCTGCGTGACGCCACACATGGCTATGCTATATACTACTTACACCCCTCCTCCGTTTCCTCCTCCCCCCTTCACTCTCATTCCTGTCTCTTTGATATACTAAGCCATACATGGCTATCCAATAGATGGTTTTGCCGGTGTGACACCAAGCGATGATATGAGATGACAACTTACGACGACAGCATGCGACATCATACGACAGAATACGACTGCGCGAGACCTTAAGGTGCTCTGCACTTAAAAGTCAAATGACTGTGATGCTGTGCTGTTTCTGCCAAAACCATAAGGAAGTCCGTGATAGTGGTACACTGTGAATCTGCTTGAATCATCTAAGCTTCTGGGAAGTCAACTTTAACCTGAGTATGCGTGTATTTTTGTATAAAAACGCAAGCTGCCCTGACGTCACAAGCCTTGAAAATTCACCATAAGCGTACAAAACCTCCGCAGCGGCAGACATTGGTAGAGTGATTTTACTTTTGACAATGAAAATTGGAGACCTCCTTTGTTTACTCATATACTTATTTGTCAATTGTGCTACGGCACCTCCCTTTTCTTGAGTGCCGGGGAAGTAACGAGGTGCTGCATATTCGCGGAGATTGGTGGTAGCCACGTATTTACCTTCGAATATACTGGGCACAAGCTGTAACCCTGGCCTTGTCGCTTGTGTTCGCTTTTTGTTGGGGTGGTTCGGTTCCATTGCATATGTGCTAATCTTTTGCAGAGACCTTTGGGAAATCATCGGCTCAGTTACATGGATATTACACGAGCCTATTTCACCATCAACGACCCTACAAGATACAATCTGGTGTCGAATAACTGCCAGACGTGGGCCAGGGGGCTTCTTAGGCTTCTGCACATTCCGTGTCCAGAAGAAATGAATGAAATGGAAGATGTAGTCGGAACGGTATGTTACGTTGCGCTTCCATAAATATTTTGCAGCTGAAAACTAATACAATCCTTGGAGCGTCAATTCTGAATTTTGAATTTATATGAAGTTGTCGCATAGGGTTACTTATGAAGTGAGGCATATAAAAAGGGGACCTTGTTCAAAACACTACATTAAAATTCACTAAATAAACGAACAGTTTCCCTCGAAATACAAGGCACTCCATGCAATAAGAGCACACTGCAATACTATACGAAGAAAGACTAACAGCTCTAGAGTCAACATGAAATTTAGTAAAGTACGTGTTGGCCTAGGTGTATACAGGTGTGCTGCAGCATGGCAAGATCTACAGAAACTGGAGCCCGATGGCTGCGACAAGCCGCGTGTACAATTCTGGTGGTGCCTCCAGCGGGCAGCACGTCCAGGTTGAAGCCTGTATATACTTTCTGCGTTCCCATCCGGGAAAGCATTCTTCGGGGTGCGCTGCTGAGCGGCTGCAACAGTGTCCTAACAGATTGCCAGCAGCAGCGAGCTGGCGTTAGTACTGGCATTCGTTCGAACTGAGCGGCAAGAAGATAGCCTACATGCACAAGTTATGAGCCCTCATTCGCACCTAAATTTCGTACTTATGTCGAAGGTTAGAGTGGTACGCTGAGATTATCACCTGCGGTGACACTGTCGCTTAGCGTGATGTAGGGTCTGACGTGCGGAATGAGTGAATCAGAGTTTTGCTCGTGAAGCCAATTTTACACTTGCAGTTGGTGTTTTCGAATGTCAGTCAACATATCACAGCGTAAGAGAGCGCAGAGCGGCGCGAGGATGGCTTTTTCGAATGCAGCGGCTTTTTGCGATAGCTCAACTCTCGATTAGGTTACACAGAGGTTCCAGTCAAACTTACGTTTCTGTCCTCTGTTCTCTTTACTCTGTCCCGTTTTTTCCTAGCGCTACGCTTCGACATGTTTCTGAATATTTTTATTGGGACGAACAAAATTTTATGTGAATCCGGCTGTCCGTAAATAACATAGGTAACATGTATCGCATGTATACAATTTTTCTTCATTTTTTTTCTCAGAAAGTAAGAAAGCTTCCAGTGAAGAAATCAACCAAGTGAAGGCCACAGGCGTTCTTATTGAATATCCAGAATTTGTGAATAATACATGCAACTTTCGTTGCGACATACAAGCATAGACCATGATGACCCACCTACATTGTCATAGCGTTTAGGTGAATGAGCGACTTCATTCACTTATTGCGCTATGGCCTTCCCTTACTGCTGTCGCATTCCACTTACACCTCGCGAGCGAGAGTCTTTTCAAAGCGCAGCTCTCAGGCACCCGTAACCGTGTTGGAAGTCGTTCCTGATATAAGCACCGTGCACACGTTAGGAGCCGCCACAGTCACGCGCTGCCTCCAGCGCCAAGGAGGCCACGGCAGCAGATTTGACGGGATACGGGAACAGACGACGCAAGCGGTGGCAAGCCACTGCGTCGTGCTTTGGGTCTTCGCTTGAGGCGTGTGCGTTCCCGTTTTCTTTCAAAAGACGGTAAATTGTTAGCAGCCGTGAGAGCACGTGTGTTAGCGCGTGTGCTTTTTACAGCGAAAGCTGTTATGAGATCACAACAAGGATCGTTTTTGCGCCGTAGTTGTCCGCCGCCGCCGCCGGTGTCCGTAACCAATATCGCACGAAATAAGAAAAAAACTAAATAAATAAAAAAAACACCTGTGACAGAATGGGAATTGAACCCGGGTCCTCTGCGTGGCAGCCCAGCACTCTACCACTGAGCTACGCCACTGCTTGAAACTGCGGTGCAAACTGACCCTAGGCAAGCTTCATATCGGGTAAGGAATCGCGCTAACGTGTGTTGTAAAGCGTTTTGGAGCAGTAAAGTAAGAACCAGGCGTCACACAATGCGAATTGCGTAACGAGTGGGGCGTTCAATGCTCCAACCCATTACAAAAGCCTGTAGCATAATTCTTCATCGTCGTCAGCCACAGCATCAACAAAGTGCACATAATTCGTTACAAGAGTGTAGCGGGCACCACGCTTTTCTGAAGAATGACGAAGAATGGCATAGTAGACGCTTCCCCACTACACAAAAATTATGATGATTTATATCGTAGTGGGTACCATGCAAGTGGGCTTGTAGTAGTTGCCCCCAAGAGTGTTTAAAATAAAGGCTAAAGGCCGCACTTCCAGCTTTCGCTGTGGCTGTGCTGCGCCTTCTGCGCAGGCCTGGCGGTTTTTTTTCGCCAGACCGTGCGCCCCCAGGCGAACGCGGCCACATCAAATTCTTGGCGAAAACGACAACGGAGGCGACGAGCCCGTTGAGCGAAACTGCACGCGTGTAGCGCGCGCCGCTTCGCTCACTAAACAATGAGAGCTTATCAACCTCGGGCTAACGCGGCAGCAATCTCGGCGGCAGCTTCAAACAGACGACAGCAGCTATTGCACTCTCACGGCCGCTGCAGGGTTGCTATCGCGGAGCGATGCCTTACGGTCTTATGCTATGCTATTCCTTATCGTCCAACACTAGCGGCTGGCTGATCGCGTTGATAACACGGACGGACCGTCTCCCTGACCACTGACCAAGCGCGAAAATCACGAAAGGCACTGGCATCGGAAAAGGCGTCGTTCCGCGATTGCACCCCTGTGCGAGCAGCTGAGAACTTTTCGTCAAATCTGCGCTTGTTGCCGCTAGAGGCGCCTTCATGAGTTACGTCTGCTCGGAGCCTCTACGCTAGATAACAGACAAAACATGCTAGACTTCAAATATCGCCGCATTTGTTTATTTTGATGGATTCAGCTTTCACCCGAAAACACTGTTAGCAACTCTCGGCGCTGACCGCGCCACAGTGTTTGAAAAAGTTTACCGTAGGTGTAGATCATTTTTTTTTAAGATTTGGCGCCGTACGCGAATATTCAAGTTCATTTCAAAGCTTAAGCGAGCACCAGCGATAAAGCTGGAAGGCTCGGTGGCTACAGTATCAAAGACGTCGAGTTACACGATGATCAGTTTTAGCGACGACTGGTTGTGGTGCTGTAGTCTGAGTTTTCGTTTACTGGACACAGGTTCGGCCAAATAAAGAGTTTCATCTTGAACACGCTGACTGCTGCCTTCCAGGGAAAAAAATGGCCCACGGAAAAAAAATACAATATCCACGGAAAAAAAGTTCTCACCTGTGACTGGGTGACTGCTGCGAAAGTGTAGCAAAGGCATGTTCGAAGAAATAGTGCTGTCATAAAATCACACAGAACCAGTATTGACTCGTCACTACATTTCAGGAAATTTCATTTATTTATTGATAAGCAGTTTCTTCATACATGCGCAAAATTGGAAACGCTTCGGGGTGATTTTCATCACAAGCGCCGAGAACCGCGTTTTCCTCTTCGCGCAGCATCCCTCGCAAAAGTGACACTCGGGTGCTAACCTCCAGGACGTCGCGAATCCGGCCTTGGCTTTCAGAAAACGTTACAAGTGTCTAAACAGATGGCCCAAAGAATAAAAAACGGCTCAAAAATACATGCGCGAGATATCTCCATCCAGCGAAATACGTACCAGCGCGTATTGTTTGCACGGAAGTTCTCCCTTGAGGCGTATTTAGTCCACGTGTCCCTCTGAGCCGGATCTGAGGGAAATCCTGAACACGCGTCCTACAAGCTTTCAAAGGCCGTTCGATCGGCAGTTAGGAGCGGAACAGCATCCAGGCATATTGAAACTTTCTTGTTGGCGAATTATTAACAGCTCAACCAGGGTTCAGCGGCGGGGCCAAAGCACTCACAGTTGAATGGCTTGCCCACATAATACGTGCCCATCCCACGCAAAGCACATACAACGGGTACTTTTCACCAGCTGCGTTCCGCACAACCACGTGGCGTTTGTTCCCGGGTCATCGCGCCTCTCTGCTAGCGATGACGTTGTTGGTGGGAAAAGCACGGCATGCGGAGGCCTTTTTTTTCTAGGTTGTGGTGCAATCCCCAACCCAGGGAAGGAAGTCTATTTAGTTTTATTTGTTATTTATTTGGTGCGCGCTAGCTCTGGGTGGGGAGGGGGTTTGTGGGTGAGGAGGGTTTTCTGAACACCACCATTCGCCTAAGACGACTGTAAGGCGAAAGCCATCGTCATTTTCTTCTAAGTCTACGTATCGAGCAGGCCCCGCCACACTCTCCAGATATTTCCGCATTTAACGTGGCTTTACAGCGAAAGCTGTTATGCGACCACAGCAAGGGTCATTTCGGCACCGTAGTTGTCCGGCGCCGCCGGTGTCCGTATCCGCTATCACGCGAAATAAGGAAAAGAACGAACTAAGGCAAAGTATCCAGGATTGAACGGGGTTGGAACCTGGGTCTTCTCCGTGGCCGAGCATCATTCTGCCACAGAGCCATTACGGTGCTCTAAAGTTCCTTCGTACAAAGACCCTATGCAGGAGTTATGTCGCGAGGAAACCACGGTAACTTATCTAATATAACGTGGTAAAAAAAAAACATGCCCCACCTCCCGCTGACGGGAACCATGTGTGGATGCGAAGCAGCGGGGCGATGGTTAGCTTGAGCGGGAGAAACGTCACCGCTCCCGTTTCGCGGTAGCGGCCCGGGCGCTCATCGCGGCGCTGCACATGAGGCGCATGCGCTCCGTCATTTTCATACCGCGGAACTACTGTGGCGCCCCCCAGCGGAGTATGCAGCTCTCGCATCACCTGTCGTGCGCGCTGCTCCGTAGAGGATTCCTAGAGGAGAGAACGGGGGGAACCGTAGGGGAAGGAGAGAGAGGGGGGAGGGGACGCCGCTCCGTAGAGTAGAGGATTCCTAGAGTAGAGAAAGGGGGGTGAGCGTAGGAGGAGATAGAGGGGGGAGGGGACGAGCATGCGCTGTGGAGGTGTAGGACGCGGGGGCCGCTCCGTAGAGTAGAGGATTCCTAGAGGAGAGAAAGGTGGTGAGCGTAGGAGAGGGGATGCGCATGTGCTGTGGGGGGTGTAGGACGCGGGACGCAGCTCCGTAGAGTTGAGGATTCCCAGAGGAGAGAAAGGGGGGTGAGCGTAGTAGAGGAGACAGAGGGGACGCGCATGCGCTGTGGTGGTGTGGGACGCGGGAAGGAAGGACGGACTAAGCCCCCCTCCAAACACATGCAAGCAAGATCAAGGAATGGGGGTCAACCTGGGCGACAGACACCACCTGCCTAGCCATTGCTAAGCAGCCACTCTGTGCTCGCGGCCATGACTCTGATGACTGTGATAGTGGTTGACGGCCTTCATATTACTACAGTGTTCTCGTTCGCATAATGGGCGCTTCCCTACTTCATGAAAGTGGCCAGACGCGGGACGCGGGAGGGACGGACATAGCCCCGAGCATAAGATGCTTCGCATCTAAAACAACCAGGCGTCACACAATGCGAATTGTGTAACGAGTGGGTCGTTGAATGCTTCCAACTCATTACAACTCATTACACCATAAAGATTCATGGTCATCAGCCACCGCATCAAGAAAGGGCGCATGACGTCTTGCAAATGTGTAGCAGATACCACGCTTCTACGCAGAATGATGATGAGTAATGGCGTAGTGGGTGCTTCCGAACCTGACAAAAATTATGATTCACGGCGTAGTGGGTACTTGTATTGGTAGCCGCAAGAGAGTTTACAACGAGTTCTAGAAATGCCGCTCTTCCAGCTTTCGCAATAACCGTGCTGCGCTTTCCGCTCAGGCCTGGGGTTTTTTTAACTGCCCCAGGGATCGGAGGCTCTGCAAGCGTTCTGCACCTCGCCCGGCTTTGCACTGCCTCCGTGATCGGCTCACCTTTGACCAAGCGAAGATGTCATGCGATGACGTCATCGTGTGACATCGTCATAGTGACGTCATAATGAAGCCGAAAATTTTGTTTGTGACATCATCATGACGTAATGTGGCACCGTCATCACCTGATGAGCATTTTTGTCATCAATCGCGTCGACGCCGCCGACGCCGACGGTCAATTTTCGTGTTTGATAAGATAAGGCATCCAAGACTTCAGAATGCGTCGGCTCGGCAGAGCGTGGTTTCAGTGAAAGTGAACGTGCGTTGCTCCGTGCAACAGATAGTTACACTGAAGTGGAAGCGCTGTCTAAATACTTAAGGCTTACGGCGTTCCGCCAATTATAGCAAATAATAATGCTAAGCTTACAAGACTACGGGAAGCATAAGTGACGTCAAGTGGACTTCAAGCGCGGAAATACTTCGTGTTGTTGCTAAATCACTCATACCGTGCATGTCGTACCATATCCTGCTATTCCAATACAATGCTCATCAGTACATAACTTTTCGCAGCACTATAGCCTCCCATCGACTTCTTCGTCTGAAACCAACTGCTACGTCAACACAGGGTTCGAACAACCGATTCCACGAAACCGTTGTCATGTGTCTCCTGCGCAGAGCCAGTTATACAGTTGTCAAGACCAGGAAATGGTAAGTGAAGAAGCGATTAATAAATATGCAATCCCTGGGCAACTCGATTAATATTGCAGAAAAGTACGGTATGTGGATAGTGGGTTGATTACCGTCAATCCTCAATGCCGTTAGTAAGAAGTATGAATGTCACTCCGATAATTTGAGAAGGCGTTAAAATGCCGTTGTGGCATATTACAT